>JBAIAA010000793.1:0-262896 GCA_037893245.1 Crossaster papposus | reverse complement strand
TATTGACCATTTTGGAGTGTTGTAAGTCCATTTCGTGATCTGAAGGTAAAAAGTGCCGAAACGTGTTTGTTAGGCTCAATGGGCGCTATAGAGCATTTGGGAGTGTTGTTAGTCAATTTCGTGATCTCAAGGTAAAAAGTGCCGAAAAGTGTTTGTTAGGCTCAATGGGCGCTATAGACCATTTGGGAGTGTTGTTAGTCAATTTCGTGATCTCAAGGTAAAAAGTGGCGAAAAGTGTTTGTTAGGCTCAATGGGCGCTATAGACCATTTGGGAGTGTTGTTAGTCAATTTCGCGATCTGAAGGTAAATAGTGCCAAAAAGTGTTTCTTAGGCTCAATGTGCGCTATTGACCATTTTGGAGTGTTGTAAGTCCATTTCGTGATCTGAAGGTAAAAAGTGCCAAAAAGTGTTTGTTAGGCTCAATGTGCGCTATTGACCATTTTGGAGTGTTGTAAGTCCATTTCGTGATCTGAAGGTAAAAAGTGCCGAAACGTGTTTGTTAGGCTCAATGGGCGCTATAGAGCATTTGGGAGTGTTGTTAGTCAATTTCGTGATCTCAAGATAAAAAGTGCCGAAAAGTGTTTGTTAGGCTCAATGGGCGCTATAGACCATTTGGGAGTGTTGTTAGTCAATTTCGTGATCTCAAGGTAAAAAGTGGCGAAAAGTGTTTGTTAGGCTCAATGGGCGCTGTAGACCATTTGGGAGT
The DNA here is from genome assembly GCA_037893245.1 of Crossaster papposus. NCBI lineage: Eukaryota > Metazoa > Echinodermata > Asteroidea > Velatida > Solasteridae > Crossaster > Crossaster papposus. The sequence goes on along the minus strand of JBAIAA010000793.1, from coordinate 262,190 downwards.
GTTGTTAGTCAATTTCGCGATCTGAAGGTAAATAGTGCCAAAAAGTGTTTCTTAGGCTTAATGGGCGCTATAGACCATTTTGGAGTGTTGTAAGTCCATTTTGTGATCTGAAGGTAAATAATGCCGAAAAGTGTTTGTGAGGCTCAATGGGCGCTATAGACCATTGAAGAGTGTTGGAAGTCCATTTCGTGATCTGAAGGTAAAAAGTGCCAAAAAGTGTTTCTCAGGCTCTATTGGCGCTATAGACCATTTGGGAGTGTTGTTAGTCAATTTCGTGATCTGAAGGTAAATAGTGCCAAAAAGTGTTTGTTAGGCTCAATGTGCGCTATTGACCATTTTGGAGTGTTGTAAGTCCATTTCGTGATCTGAAGGTAAAAAGTGCCGAAACGTGTTTGTTAGGCTCAATGGGCGCTATAGAGCATTTGGGAGTGTTGTTAGTCAATTTCGTGATCTCAAGGTAAAAAGTGCCGAAAAGTGCTTGTTAGGCTCAATGGGCGCTATAGACCATTTGGGAGTGTTGTTAGTCAATTTCGTGATCTCAAGGTAAAAAGTGCCGAAAAGTGTTTGTTAGGCTCAATGGGCGCTATAGACCATTTGGGAGTGTTGTTAGTCAATTTCGTGATCTGAAGGTAAATAGTTCCAAAAAGTGTTTCTTAGGCTATATGGGCGCTATAGACCAGTTTGGAGTGTTGTAAGTCCATTTCGTGATCTGAAGGTAAAAAGTGCCAAAAAGTGTTTCTTAGGCTCTATGGGCACTATAGACCATTTGGGAGTGTTGTAAGTCCATTTCGTGATCTGAAGGTAAATAGTGCCAAAAAGTGTTTCTTAGGCTCAATGGGCGCTATAGACCATTTGGGAGTGTTGGAAGTCCATTTCGTGATCTGACGGTAAATAGTGCCGAAACGTGTTTGTTAGGCTCAATGGGCGCTATAGAGCATTTGGAGTGTTGTAAGTCCATTTTGTGATCTGAAGGTAAATAATGCCGAAAAGTGTTTGTTAGGCTCAATGGGAGCTATAGAGCATTTGGGAGTGTTGTTAGTCAATTTCGTGATCTGACGTTAAAAAGTGCCGAAACGTGTTTGTTAGGCTCAATGGGCGCTATAGACCATTTGGGAGTGTTGGAAGTCCATTTCGTGATCTGAAGGTAAATAATGCCGAAAAGTGTTTGTTAGGCTCAATGGGCGCTATAGACCATTTAAGAGTGTTGGAAGTCCATTTCGTGATCTGAAGGTAAAAAGTGCCAAAAAGTGTTTCTCAGGCTCTATGGGCGCTATAGACCAGTTTGGAGTGTTGTAAGTCCATTTCGTGATCTGAAGGTAAAACGTGCCAAAAAGTGTTTCTTAGGCTCTATGGGCGCTATAGACCATTTGGGAGTGTTCTAAGTCCATTTCGTGATCTGAAGGTAAATAGTGCCAAAAAGTGTTTGTTAGGCTCAATGGGCGCTATAGACCATTTGGGAGTGTTGTTAGTCAATTTCGTGATCTGAAGGTAAATAGTGCCAAAAAGTGTTTGTTAGGCTCAATGTGCGCTATTGACCATTTTGGAGTGTTGTAAGTCCATTTCGTGATCTGAAGGTAAAAAGTGCCGAAACGTGTTTGTTAGGCTCAATGGGCGCTATAGAGCATTTGGGAGTGTTGTTAGTCAATTTCGTGATCTCAAGGTAAAAAGTGCCGAAAAGTGTTTGTTAGGCTCAATGGGCGCTATAGACCATTTGGGAGTGTTGTTAGTCAATTTCGTGATCTCAAGGTAAAAAGTGGCGAAAAGTGTTTGTTAGGCTCAATGGGCGCTATAGACCATTTGGGAGTGTTGTTAGTCAATTTCGCGATCTGAAGGTAAATAGTGCCAAAAAGTGTTTCTTAGGCTCAATGTGCGCTATTGACCATTTTGGAGTGTTGTAAGTCCATTTCGTGATCTGAAGGTAAAAAGTGCCAAAAAGTGTTTGTTAGGCTCAATGTGCGCTATTGACCATTTTGGAGTGTTGTAAGTCCATTTCGTGATCTGAAGGTAAAAAGTGCCGAAACGTGTTTGTTAGGCTCAATGGGCGCTATAGAGCATTTGGGAGTGTTGTTAGTCAATTTCGTGATCTCAAGATAAAAAGTGCCGAAAAGTGTTTGTTAGGCTCAATGGGCGCTATAGACCATTTGGGAGTGTTGTTAGTCAATTTCGTGATCTCAAGGTAAAAAGTGGCGAAAAGTGTTTGTTAGGCTCAATGGGCGCTGTAGACCATTTGGGAGTGTTGTTAGTCAATTTCGCGATCTGAAGGTAAATAGTGCCAAAAAGTGTTTCTTAGGCTTAATGGGCGCTATAGACCATTTTGGAGTGTTGTAAGTCCATTTTGTGATCTGAAGGTAAATAATGCCGAAAAGTGTTTGTGAGGCTCAATGGGCGCTATAGACCATTGAAGAGTGTTGGAAGTCCATTTCGTGATCTGAAGGTAAAAAGTGCCAAAAAGTGTTTCTCAGGCTCTATTGGCGCTATAGACCATTTGGGAGTGTTGTTAGTCAATTTCGTGATCTGAAGGTAAATAGTGCCAAAAAGTGTTTGTTAGGCTCAATGTGCGCTATTGACCATTTTGGAGTGTTGTAAGTCCATTTCGTGATCTGAAGGTAAAAAGTGCCGAAACGTGTTTGTTAGGCTCAATGGGCGCTATAGAGCATTTGGGAGTGTTGTTAGTCAATTTCGTGATCTCAAGGTAAAAAGTGCCGAAAAGTGCTTGTTAGGCTCAATGGGCGCTATAGACCATTTGGGAGTGTTGTTAGTCAATTTCGTGATCTCAAGGTAAAAAGTGCCGAAAAGTGTTTGTTAGGCTCAATGGGCGCTATAGACCATTTGGGAGTGTTGTTAGTCAATTTCGTGATCTGAAGGTAAATAGTTCCAAAAAGTGTTTCTTAGGCTATATGGGCGCTATAGACCAGTTTGGAGTGTTGTAAGTCCATTTCGTGATCTGAAGGTAAAAAGTGCCAAAAAGTGTTTCTTAGGCTCTATGGGCACTATAGACCATTTGGGAGTGTTGTAAGTCCATTTCGTGATCTGAAGGTAAATAGTGCCAAAAAGTGTTTCTTAGGCTCAATGGGCGCTATAGACCATTTGGGAGTGTTGGAAGTCCATTTCGTGATCTGACGGTAAATAGTGCCGAAACGTGTTTGTTAGGCTCAATGGGCGCTATAGAGCATTTGGGAGTGTTGTTAGTCAATTTCGTGATCTAAAGGTAAAAAGTGCCGAAAAGTGTTTGTTAGGCTCAATGGGCGCTATAGACCATTTGGGAGTGTTGTTAGTCAATTTCGTGATCTCAAGGTAAAAAGTGCCGAAAAGTGTTTGTTAGGCTCAATGGGCGCTATAGACCATTTGGGAGTGTTGTTAGTCAATTTCGTGATCTGAAGGTAAATAGTGCCAAAAAGTGTTTCTTAGGCTATATGGGCGCTATAGACCAGTTTGGAGTGTTGTAAGTCCATTTCGTGATCTGAAGGTAAAAAGTGCCAAAAAGTGTTTCTTAGGCTCTATGGGCACTATAGACCATTTGGGAGTGTTGTAAGTCCATTTCGTGATCTGAAGGTAAATAGTGCCAAAAAGTGTTTCTTAGGCTCAATGGGCGCTATAGACCATTTGGGAGTGTTGGAAGTCCATTTCGTGATCTGACGGTAAATAGTGCCAAAAAGTGTTTGTTAGGCTCAATGGGCGCTATAGAGCATTTGGGAGTGTTGTTAGTCAATTTCGTGATCTAAAGGTAAAAAGTGCCGAAAAGTGTTTGTTAAGCTCAATGGGCGCTATAGACCATTTGGGAGTGTTGTAAGTCCATTTCGTGATCTGAAGGTAAATAGTACCGAAAAGTGTTTCTTAGGCTTAATGGGCGCTATAGACCATTTTGGAGTGTTGTAAGTCCATTTTGTGATCTGAAGGTAAATAATGCCGAAAAGTGTTTGTTAGGCTCAATGGGCGCTATAGACCATTTGGGAGTGTTGGAAGTCCATTTCGTGATCTGAAGGTAAATAGTGCCAAAAAGTGTTTGTTAGGCTCAATGGGCGCTATAGAGCATTTGGGAGTGTTGTTAGTCAATTTCGTGATCTCAAGGTAAAAAGTGCCGAAAAGTGTTTGTTAGGCTCAATGGGCGCTATAGACCATTTGGGAGTGTTGGAAGTCCATTTCGTGATCTGAAGGTAAATAATGCCGAAAAGTGTTTGTTAGGCTCAATGGGCGCTATAGACCATTTAAGAGTGTTGTAAGTCCTTTTCGTGATCTGAAGGTAAATAGTGCCAAAAAGTGTTTCTTAGGCTTAATGGGCGCTATAGACCATTTTGGAGTGTTGTAAGTCCATTTTGTGATCTGAAGGTAAATAATGCCGAAAAGTGTTTGTTAGGCTCAATGGGAGCTATAGAGCATTTGGGAGTGTTGTTAGTCAATTTCGTGATCTGACGTTAAAAAGTGCCGAAACGTGTTTGTTAGGCTCAATGGGCGCTATAGAGCATTTGGGAGTGTTGTTAGTCAATTTCGTGATCTCAAGGTAAAAACCGCCGAAAAGTGTTTGTTAGGCTCAATGGGCGCTATAGACCATTTGGGAGTGTTGTTAGTCAATTTTGTGATCTCAAGGTAAAAAGTGCCGAAAAGTGTTTGTTAGGCACAATGGGCGCTATAGACCATTTGGGAGTGTTGGAAGTCCATTTCGTGATCTGAAGGTAAATAATGCCGAAAAGTGTTTGTTAGGCTCAATGGGCGCTATAGACCATTTAAGAGTGTTGGAAGTCCATTTCGTGATCTGAAGGTAAAAAGTGCCAAAAAGTGTTTATCAGGCTCTATGGGCGCTATAGACCTGTTTGGAGTGTTGTAAGTCCATTTCGTGATCTGAAGGTAAAACGTGCCAAAAAGTGTTTCTTAGGCTCTATGGGCTCTATAGACCATTTGGGAGTGTTGTAAGTCCATTTCGTGATCTGAAGGTAAATAGTGCCAAAAAGTGTTTGTTAGGCTCAATGGGCGCTATAGACCATTTGGGAGTGTTGTTAGTCAATTTCGTGATCTGAAGGTAAATAGTGCCAAAAAGTGTTTGTTAGGCTCAATGTGCGCTATTGACCATTTTGGAGTGTTGTAAGTCCATTTCGTGATCTGAAGGTAAAAAGTGCCGAAACGTGTTTGTTAGGCTCAATGGGCGCTATAGAGCATTTGGGAGTGTTGTTAGTCAATTTCGTGATCTCAAGGTAAAAAGTGCCGAAAAGTGTTTGTTAGGCTCAATGGGCGCTATAGACCATTTGGGAGTGTTGTTAGTCAATTTCGTGATCTCAAGGTAAAAAGTGGCGAAAAGTGTTTGTTAGGCTCAATGGGCGCTATAGACCATTTGGGAGTGTTGTTAGTCAATTTCGCGATCTGAAGGTAAATAGTGCCAAAAAGTGTTTCTTAAGCTATATGGGCGCTATAGACCAGTTTGGAGTGTTGTAAGTCCATTTCGTGATCTGAAGGTAAAAAGTGCCAAAAAGTGTTTCTTAGGCTCTATGGGCGCTATAGACCATTTGGGAGTGTTGTAAGTCCATTTCGTGATCTGAAGGTAAATAGTGCCAAAAAGTGTTTGTTAGGCTCAATGTGCGCTATTGACCATTTTGGAGTGTTGTAAGTCCATTTCGTGATCTGAAGGTAAATAGTGCCAAAAAGTGTTTGTTAGGCTCAATGTGCGCTATTGACCATTTTGGAGTGTTGTAAGTCCATTTCGTGATCTGAAGGTAAAAAGTGCCGAAACGTGTTTGTTAGGCTCAATGGGCGCTATAGAGCATTTGGGAGTGTTGTTAGTCAATTTCGTGATCTCAAGGTAAAAAGTGCCGAAAAGTGTTTGTTAGGCTCAATGGGCGCTATAGACCATTTGGGAGTGTTGTTAGTCAATTTCGTGATCTCAAGGTAAAAAGTGGCGAAAAGTGTTTGTTAGGCTCAATGGGCGCTATAGACCATTTGGGAGTGTTGTTAGTCAATTTCGCGATCTGAAGGTAAATAGTGCCAAAAAGTGTTGCTTAGGCTATATGGGCGCTATAGACCAGTTTGGAGTGTTGTAAGTCCATTTCGTGATCTGAAGGTAAAAAGTGCCAAAAAGTGTTTCTTAGGCTCTATGGGCGCTATAGACCATTTGGGAGTGTTGTAAGTCCATTTCGTGATCTGACGGTAAATAGTGCCAAAAAGTGTTTGTTAGGCTCAATGGGCGCTATAGACCATTTGGGAGTGTTGGAAGTCCATTTCGTGATCTGAAGGTAAATAGTTCCGAAAAATGTTTGTTAGGCTCAATGGGCGCTATAGAGCATTGGGGAGTGTTGTTAGTCAATTTCGTGATCTAAAGGTAAAAAGTGCCGAAAAGTGTTTGTTAGGCTCAATGGGCGCTATAGACCATTTGGGAGTGTTGTTAGTCAATTTCGTGATCTGAAGGTAAATAGTGCCAAAAAGTGTTTCTTAGGCTTAATGGGCGCTATAGACCATTTTGGAGTGTTGTAAGTCCATTTTGTGATCTGAAGGTAAATAATGCCGAAAAGTGTTTGTGAGGCTCAATGGGCGCTATAGACCATTTAAGAGTGTTGGAAGTCCATTTCGTGATCTGAAGGTAAAAAGTGCCAAAAAGTGTTTCTCAGGCTCTATGGGCGCTATAGACCAGTTTGGAGTGTTTTAAGTCCATTTCGTGATCTGAAGGTAAAAAGTGCCAAAAAGTGTTTCTTAGGCTCTATGGGCGCTATAGACCATTTGGGAGTGTTGTAAGTCCATTTCGTGATCTGAAGGTAAATAGTGCCAAAAAGTGTTTGTTAGGCTCAATGGGCGCTATAGACCATTTGGGAGTGTTGTTAGTCAATTTCGTGATCTGAAGGTAAATAGTGCCAAAAAGTGTTTGTTAGGCTCAATGTGCGCTATTGACCATTTTGGAGTGTTGTAAGTCCATTTCGTGATCTGAAGGTAAAAAGTGCCGAAACGTGTTTGTTAGGCTCAATGGGCGCTATAGAGCATTTGGGAGTGTTGTTAGTCAATTTCGTGATCTCAAGGTAAAAAGTGCCGAAAAGTGTTTGTTAGGCTCAATGGGCGCTATAGACCATTTGGGAGTGTTGTTAGTCAATTTCGTGATCTCAAGGTAAAAAGTGCCGAAAAGTGTTTGTTAGGCTCAATGGGCGCTATAGACCATTTGGGAGTGTTGTTAGTCAATTTCGTGATCTGACGTTAAAAAGTGCCGAAACGTGTTTGTTAGGCTCAATGGGCGCTATAGAGCATTTGGGAGTGTTGTTAGTCAATTTCGTGATCTCAAGGTAAAAACCGCCAAAAAGTGTTTCTTAGGCTTAATGGGCGCTATAGACCATTTTGGAGTGTTGTAAGTCCATTTTGTGATCTGAAGGTAAATAATGCCGAAAAGTGTTTGTGAGGCTCAATGGGCGCTATAGACCATTTAAGAGTGTTGGAAGTCCATTTCGTGATCTGAAGGTAAAAAGTGCCAAAAAGTGTTTCTCAGGCTCTATGGGCGCTATAGACCAGTTTGGAGTGTTTTAAGTCCATTTCGTGATCTGAAGGTAAAAAGTGCCAAAAAGTGTTTCTTAGGCTCTATGGGCGCTATAGACCATTTGGGAGTGTTGTAAGTCCATTTCGTGATCTGAAGGTAAATAGTGCCAAAAAGTGTTTGTTAGGCTCAATGGGCGCTATAGACCATTTGGGAGTGTTGTTAGTCAATTTCGTGATCTGAAGGTAAATATTGCCAAAAAGTGTTTGTTAGGCTCAATGTGCGCTATTGACCATTTTGGAGTGTTGTAAGTCCATTTCGTGATATGAAGGTAAAAAGTGCCGAAACGTGTTTGTTAGGCTCAATGGGCGCTATAGAGCATTTGGGAGTGTTGTTAGTCAATTTCGTGATCTCAAGGTAAAAACCGCCGAAAAGTGTTTGTTAGGCTCAATGGGCGCTATAGACCATTTGGGAGTGTTGTTAGTCAATTTCGTGATCTCAAGGTAAAAAGTGCCGAAAAGTGTTTGTTAGGCTCAATGGGCGCTATAGACCATTTGGGAGTGTTGTTAGTCAATTTCGTGATCTGAAGGTAAATAGTGCCAAAAAGTGTTTCTTAGGCTATATGGGCGCTATAGACCAGTTTGGAGTGTTGTAAGTCCATTTCGTGATCTGAAGGTAAAAAGTGCCAAAAAGTGTTTCTTAGGCTCTATGGGCTCTATAGACCATTTGGGAGTGTTGTAAGTCCATTTCGTGATCTGAAGGTAAATAGTGCCAAAAAGTGTTTGTTAGGCTCAATGGGCGCTATAGACCATTTGGGAGTGTTGTTAGTCAATTTCGTGATCTGAAGGTAAATAGTGCCAAAAAGTGTTTGTTAGGCTCAATGTGCGCTATTGACCATTTTGGAGTGTTGTAAGTCCATTTCGTGATCTGAAGGTAAAAAGTGCCGAAACGTGTTTGTTAGGCTCAATGGGCGCTATAGAGCATTTGGGAGTGTTGTTAGTCAATTTCGTGATCTCAAGGTAAAAAGTGCCGAAAAGTGTTTGTTAGGCTCAATGGGCGCTATAGACCATTTGGGAGTGTTGTTAGTCAATTTCGTGATCTCAAGGTAAAAAGTGGCGAAAAGTGTTTGTTAGGCTCAATGGGCGCTATAGACCATTTGGGAGTGTTGTTAGTCAATTTCGCGATCTGAAGGTAAATAGTGCCAAAAAGTGTTTCTTAAGCTATATGGGCGCTATAGACCAGTTTGGAGTGTTGTAAGTCCATTTCGTGATCTGAAGGTAAAAAGTGCCAAAAAGTGTTTCTTAGGCTCTATGGGCGCTATAGACCATTTGGGAGTGTTGTAAGTCCATTTCGTGATCTGAAGGTAAATAGTGCCAAAAAGTGTTTGTTAGGCTCAATGTGCGCTATTGACCATTTTGGAGTGTTGTAAGTCCATTTCGTGATCTGAAGGTAAATAGTGCCAAAAAGTGTTTGTTAGGCTCAATGTGCGCTATTGACCATTTTGGAGTGTTGTAAGTCCATTTCGTGATCTGAAGGTAAAAAGTGCCGAAACGTGTTTGTTAGGCTCAATGGGCGCTATAGAGCATTTGGGAGTGTTGTTAGTCAATTTCGTGATCTCAAGGTAAAAAGTGCCGAAAAGTGTTTGTTAGGCTCAATGGGCGCTATAGACCATTTGGGAGTGTTGTTAGTCAATTTCGTGATCTCAAGGTAAAAAGTGGCGAAAAGTGTTTGTTAGGCTCAATGGGCGCTATAGACCATTTGGGAGTGTTGTTAGTCAATTTCGCGATCTGAAGGTAAATAGTGCCAAAAAGTGTTGCTTAGGCTATATGGGCGCTATAGACCAGTTTGGAGTGTTGTAAGTCCATTTCGTGATCTGAAGGTAAAAAGTGCCAAAAAGTGTTTCTTAGGCTCTATGGGCGCTATAGACCATTTGGGAGTGTTGTAAGTCCATTTCGTGATCTGACGGTAAATAGTGCCAAAAAGTGTTTGTTAGGCTCAATGGGCGCTATAGACCATTTGGGAGTGTTGGAAGTCCATTTCGTGATCTGAAGGTAAATAGTTCCGAAAAATGTTTGTTAGGCTCAATGGGCGCTATAGAGCATTGGGGAGTGTTGTTAGTCAATTTCGTGATCTAAAGGTAAAAAGTGCCGAAAAGTGTTTGTTAGGCTCAATGGGCGCTATAGACCATTTGGGAGTGTTGTTAGTCAATTTCGTGATCTGAAGGTAAATAGTGCCAAAAAGTGTTTCTTAGGCTTAATGGGCGCTATAGACCATTTTGGAGTGTTGTAAGTCCATTTTGTGATCTGAAGGTAAATAATGCCGAAAAGTGTTTGTGAGGCTCAATGGGCGCTATAGACCATTTAAGAGTGTTGGAAGTCCATTTCGTGATCTGAAGGTAAAAAGTGCCAAAAAGTGTTTCTCAGGCTCTATGGGCGCTATAGACCAGTTTGGAGTGTTTTAAGTCCATTTCGTGATCTGAAGGTAAAAAGTGCCAAAAAGTGTTTCTTAGGCTCTATGGGCGCTATAGACCATTTGGGAGTGTTGTAAGTCCATTTCGTGATCTGAAGGTAAATAGTGCCAAAAAGTGTTTGTTAGGCTCAATGGGCGCTATAGACCATTTGGGAGTGTTGTTAGTCAATTTCGTGATCTGAAGGTAAATAGTGCCAAAAAGTGTTTGTTAGGCTCAATGTGCGCTATTGACCATTTTGGAGTGTTGTAAGTCCATTTCGTGATCTGAAGGTAAAAAGTGCCGAAACGTGTTTGTTAGGCTCAATGGGCGCTATAGAGCATTTGGGAGTGTTGTTAGTCAATTTCGTGATCTCAAGGTAAAAAGTGCCGAAAAGTGTTTGTTAGGCTCAATGGGCGCTATAGACCATTTGGGAGTGTTGTTAGTCCATTTCGTGATCTCAAGGTAAAAAGTGCCGAAAAGTGTTTGTTAGGCTCAATGGGCGCTATAGACCATTTGGGAGTGTTGTTAGTCAATTTCGTGATCTGACGTTAAAAAGTGCCGAAACGTGTTTGTTAGGCTCAATGGGCGCTATAGAGCATTTGGGAGTGTTGTTAGTCAATTTCGTGATCTCAAGGTAAAAACCGCCAAAAAGTGTTTCTTAGGCTTAATGGGCGCTATAGACCATTTTGGAGTGTTGTAAGTCCATTTTGTGATCTGAAGGTAAATAATGCCGAAAAGTGTTTGTGAGGCTCAATGGGCGCTATAGACCATTTAAGAGTGTTGGAAGTCCATTTCGTGATCTGAAGGTAAAAAGTGCCAAAAAGTGTTTCTCAGGCTCTATGGGCGCTATAGACCAGTTTGGAGTGTTTTAAGTCCATTTCGTGATCTGAAGGTAAAAAGTGCCAAAAAGTGTTTCTTAGGCTCTATGGGCGCTATAGACCATTTGGGAGTGTTGTAAGTCCATTTCGTGATCTGAAGGTAAATAGTGCCAAAAAGTGTTTGTTAGGCTCAATGGGCGCTATAGACCATTTGGGAGTGTTGTTAGTCAATTTCGTGATCTGAAGGTAAATATTGCCAAAAAGTGTTTGTTAGGCTCAATGTGCGCTATTGACCATTTTGGAGTGTTGTAAGTCCATTTCGTGATATGAAGGTAAAAAGTGCCGAAACGTGTTTGTTAGGCTCAATGGGCGCTATAGAGCATTTGGGAGTGTTGTTAGTCAATTTCGTGATCTCAAGGTAAAAACCGCCGAAAAGTGTTTGTTAGGCTCAATGGGCGCTATAGACCATTTGGGAGTGTTGTTAGTCAATTTCGTGATCTCAAGGTAAAAAGTGCCGAAAAGTGTTTGTTAGGCTCAATGGGCGCTATAGACCATTTGGGAGTGTTGTTAGTCAATTTCGTGATCTGAAGGTAAATAGTGCCAAAAAGTGTTTCTTAGGCTATATGGGCGCTATAGACCAGTTTGGAGTGTTGTAAGTCCATTTCGTGATCTGAAGGTAAAAAGTGCCAAAAAGTGTTTCTTAGGCTCTATGGGCACTATAGACCATTTGGGAGTGTTGTAAGTCCATTTCGTGATCTGAAGGTAAATAGTGCCAAAAAGTGTTTCTTAGGCTCAATGGGCGCTATAGACCATTTGGGAGTGTTGGAAGTCCATTTCGTGATCTGACGGTAAATAGTGCCAAAAAGTGTTTGTTAGGCTCAATGGGCGCTATAGAGCATTTGGGAGTGTTGTTAGTCAATTTCGTGATCTAAAGGTAAAAAGTGCCGAAAAGTGTTTGTTAAGCTCAATGGGCGCTATAGACCATTTGGGAGTGTTGTAAGTCCATTTCGTGATCTGAAGGTAAATAGTACCGAAAAGTGTTTCTTAGGCTTAATGGGCGCTATAGACCATTTTAGAGTGATGTAAGTCCATTTCGTGATCTGAAGGTAAATAGTGCCAAAAAGTGTTTGTTAGGCTCAATGGGCGCTATAGAGCATTTGGGAGTGTTGTTAGTCAATTTCGTGATCTAAAGGTAAAAAGTGCCGAAAAGTGTTTGTTAAGCTCAATGGGCGCTATAGACCATTTGGGAGTGTTGTAAGTCCATTTCGTGATCTGAAGGTAAATAGTACCGAAAAGTGTTTCTTAGGCTTAATGGGCGCTATAGACCATTTTGGAGTGTTGTAAGTCCATTTTGTGATCTGAAGGTAAATAATGCCGAAAAGTGTTTGTTAGGCTCAATGGGCGCTATAGACCATTTGGGAGTGTTGGAAGTCCATTTCGTGATCTGAAGGTAAATAGTGCCAAAAAGTGTTTGTTAGGCTCAATGGGCGCTATAGAGCATTTGGGAGTGTTGTTAGTCAATTTCGTGATCTCAAGGTAAAAAGTGCCGAAAAGTGTTTGTTAGGCTCAATGGGCGCTATAGACCATTTGGGAGTGTTGGAAGTCCATTTCGTGATCTGAAGGTAAATAATGCCGAAAAGTGTTTGTTAGGCTCAATGGGCGCTATAGACCATTTAAGAGTGTTGTAAGTCCTTTTCGTGATCTGAAGGTAAATAGTGCCAAAAAGTGTTTCTTAGGCTTAATGGGCGCTATAGACCATTTTGGAGTGTTGTAAGTCCATTTTGTGATCTGAAGGTAAATAATGCCGAAAAGTGTTTGTTAGGCTCAATGGGAGCTATAGAGCATTTGGGAGTGTTGTTAGTCAATTTCGTGATCTGACGTTAAAAAGTGCCGAAACGTGTTTGTTAGGCTCAATGGGCGCTATAGAGCATTTGGGAGTGTTGTTAGTCAATTTCGTGATCTCAAGGTAAAAACCGCCGAAAAGTGTTTGTTAGGCTCAATGGGCGCTATAGACCATTTGGGAGTGTTGTTAGTCAATTTTGTGATCTCAAGGTAAAAAGTGCCGAAAAGTGTTTGTTAGGCACAATGGGCGCTATAGACCATTTGGGAGTGTTGGAAGTCCATTTCGTGATCTGAAGGTAAATAATGCCGAAAAGTGTTTGTTAGGCTCAATGGGCGCTATAGACCATTTAAGAGTGTTGGAAGTCCATTTCGTGATCTGAAGGTAAAAAGTGCCAAAAAGTGTTTATCAGGCTCTATGGGCGCTATAGACCAGTTTGGAGTGTTGTAAGTCCATTTCGTGATCTGAAGGTAAAACGTGCCAAAAAGTGTTTCTTAGGCTCTATGGGCTCTATAGACCATTTGGGAGTGTTGTAAGTCCATTTCGTGATCTGAAGGTAAATAGTGCCAAAAAGTGTTTCTTAGGCTCTATGGGCGCTATAGACCATTTGGGAGTGTTGTAAGTCCATTTCGTGATCTGAAGGTAAATAGTGCCAAAAAGTGTTTGTTAGGCTCAATGGGCGCTATAGACCATTTGGGAGTGTTGTTAGTCAATTTCGTGATCTGAAGGTAAATAGTGCCAAAAAGTGTTTGTTAGGCTCAATGTGCGCTATTGACCATTTTGGAGTGTTGTAAGTCCATTTCGTGATCTGAAGGTAAAAAGTGCCGAAACGTGTTTGTTAGGCTCAATGGGCGCTATAGAGCATTTGGGAGTGTTGTTAGTCAATTTCGTGATCTCAAGGTAAAAAGTGCCGAAAAGTGTTTGTTAGGCTCAATGGGCGCTATAGACCATTTGGGAGTGTTGTTAGTCAATTTCGTGATCTCAAGGTAAAAAGTGCCGAAAAGTGTTTGTTAGGCTCAATGGGCGCTATAGACCATTTGGGAGTGTTGTTAGTCAATTTCGTGATCTGAAGGTAAATAGTGCCAAAAAGTGTTTCTTAGGCTTAATGGGCGCTATAGACCATTTTGGAGTGTTGTAAGTCCATTTTGTGATTTGAAGGTAAATAATGCCGAAAAGTGTTTGTGAGGCTCAATGGGCGCTATAGACCATTTAAGAGTGTTGGAAGTCCATTTCGTGATCTGAAGGTAAAAAGTGCCAAAAAGTGTTTCTCAGGCTCTATGGGCGCTATAGACCAGTTTGGAGTGTTTTAAGTCCATTTCGTGATCTGAAGGTAAAAAGTGCCAAAAAGTGTTTCTTAGGCTCTATGGGCGCTATAGACCATTTGGGAGTGTTGTAAGTCCATTTCGTGATCTGAAGGTAAATAGTGCCAAAAAGTGTTTGTTAGGCTCAATGGGCGCTATAGAGCATTTGGGAGTGTTGTTAGTCAATTTCGTGATCTAAAGGTAAAAAGTGCCGAAAAGTGTTTGTTAAGCTCAATGGGCGCTATAGACCATTTGGGAGTGTTGTAAGTCCATTTCGTGATCTGAAGGTAAATAGTACCGAAAAGTGTTTCTTAGGCTTAATGGGCGCTATAGACCATTTTAGAGTGTTGTAAGTCCATTTTGTGATCTGAAGGTAAATAATGCCGAAAAGTGTTTGTTAGGCTCAATGGGCACTATAGACCATTTGGGAGTGTTCGAAGTCCATTTCGTGATCTGAAGGTAAATAGTGCCAAAAAGTGTTTGTTAGGCTCAATGGGCGCTATAGAGCATTTGGGAGTGTTGTTAGTCAATTTCGTGATCTCAAGGTAAAAAGTGCCGAAAAGTGTTTGTTAGGCTCAATGGGCGCTATAGACCATTTGGGAGTGTTGGAAGTCCATTTCGTGATCTGAAGGTAAATAATGCCGAAAAGTGTTTGTTAGGCTCAATGGGCGCTATAGACCATTTAAGAGTGTTGGAAGTCCTTTTCGTGATCTGAAGGTAAATAGTGCCAAAAAGTGTTTCTTAGGCTTAATGGGCGCTATAGACCATTTTGGAGTGTTGTAAGTCCATTTTGTGATCTGAAGGTAAATAATGCCGAAAAGTGTTTGTTAGGCTCAATGGGAGCTATAGAGCATTTGGGAGTGTTGTAAGTCCATTTCGTGATCTGAAGGTAAATAGTGCCAAAAAGTGTTTGTTAGGCTCAATGGGCGCTATAGACCATTTGGGAGTGTTGTTAGTCAATTTCGTGATCTGAAGGTAAATAGTGCCAAAAAGTGTTTGTTAGGCTCAATGTGCGCTATTGACCATTTTGGAGTGTTGTAAGTCCATTTCGTGATCTGAAGGTAAAAAGTGCCGAAACGTGTTTGTTAGGCTCAATGGGCGCTATAGAGCATTTGGGAGTGTTGTTAGTCAATTTCGTGATCTCAAGGTAAAAAGTGCCGAAAAGTGTTTGTTAGGCTCAATGGGCGCTATAGACCATTTAGGAGTGTTGTTAGTCAATTTCGTGATCTCAAGGTAAAAAGTGGCGAAAAGTGTTTGTTAGGCTCAATGGGCGCTATAGACCATTTGGGAGTGTTGTTAGTCAATTTCGCGATCTGAAGGTAAATAGTGCCAAAAAGTGTTTCTTAGGCTATATGGGCGCTATAGACCAGTTTGGAGTGTTGTAAGTCCATTTCGTGATCTGAAGGTAAAAAGTGCCAAAAAGTGTTTCTTAGGCTCTATGGGCGCTATAGACCATTTGGGAGTGTTGTAAGTCCATTTCGTGATCTGACGGTAAATAGTGCCAAAAAGTGTTTGTTAGGCTCAATGGGCGCTATAGACCATTTAAGAGTGTTGGAAGTCCATTTCGTGATCTGAAGGTAAAAAGTGCCAAAAAGTGTTTCTCAGGCTCTATGGGCGCTATAGACCAGTTTGGAGTGTTGTAAGTCCATTTCGTGATCTGAAGGTAAAACGTGCCAAAAAGTGTTTCTTAGGCTCTATGGGCGCTATAGACCATTTGGGAGTGTTGTAAGTCCATTTCGTGATCTGAAGGTAAATAGTGCCAAAAAGTGTTTGTTAGGCTCAATGGGCGCTATAGACCATTTGGGAGTGTTGTTAGTCAATTTCGTGATCTGAAGGTAAATAGTGCCAAAAAGTGTTTGTTAGGCTCAATGTGCGCTATTGACCATTTTGGAGTGTTGTAAGTCCATTTCGTGATCTGAAGGTAAAAAGTGCCGAAACGTGTTTGTTAGGCTCAATGGGCGCTATAGAGCATTTGGGAGTGTTGTTAGTCAATTTCGTGATCTCAAGGTAAAAAGTGCCGAAAAGTGTTTGTTAGGCTCAATGGGCGCTATAGACCATTTAGGAGTGTTGTTAGTCAATTTCGTGATCTCAAGGTAAAAAGTGGCGAAAAGTGTTTGTTAGGCTCAATGGGCGCTATAGACCATTTGGGAGTGTTGTTAGTCAATTTCGCGATCTGAAGGTAAATAGTGCCAAAAAGTGTTTCTTAGGCTATATGGGCGCTATAGACCAGTTTGGAGTGTTGTAAGTCCATTTCGTGATCTGAAGGTAAAAAGTGCCAAAAAGTGTTTCTTAGGCTCTATGGGCGCTATAGACCATTTGGGAGTGTTGTAAGTCCATTTCGTGATCTGACGGTAAATAGTGCCAAAAAGTGTTTGTTAGGCTCAATGGGCGCTATAGACCATTTGGGAGTGTTGGAAGTCCATTTCGTGATCTGAAGGTAAATAGTGCCGAAAAGTGTTTGTTAGGCTCAATGGGCGCTATAGAGCATTGGGGAGTGTTGTTAGTCAATTTCGTGATCTAAAGGTAAAAAGTGCCGAAAAGTGTTTGTTAGGCTCAATGGGCGCTATAGACCATTTGGGAGTGTTGGAAGTCCATTTCGTGATCTGAAGGTAAATAATGCCGAAAAGTGTTTGTTAGGCTCAATGGGCGCTATAGACCATTTAAGAGTGTTGGAAGTCCATTTCGTGATCTGAAGGTAAAAAGTGCCAAAAAGTGTTTCTCAGGCTCTATGGGCGCTATAGACCAGTTTGGAGTGTTGTAAGTCCATTTCGTGATCTGAAGGTAAAAAGTGCCAAAAAGTGTTTCTTAGGCTCTATGGGCGCTATAGACCATTTGGGAGTGTTGTCAGTCCATTTCGTGATCTGACGGTAAATAGTGCCAAAAAGTGTTTGTTAGGCTCAATGGGCGCTATAGACCATTTGGGAGTGTTGGAAGTCCATTTCGTGATCTGAAGGTAAATAGTGCCGAAACGTGTTTGTTAGGCTCAATGGGCGCTATAGAGCATTGGGGAGTGTTGTTAGTCAATTTCGTGATCTAAAGGTAAAAAGTGCCGAAAAGTGTTGGTTAGGCTCAATGGGCGCTATAGACCATTTGGGAGTGTTGGAAGTCCATTTCGTGATCTGAAGGTAAATAATGCCGAAAAGTGTTTGTTAGGCTCAATGGGCGCTATAGACCATTTAAGAGTGTTGGAAGTCCATTTCGTGATCTGAAGGTAAAAAGTGCCAAAAAGTGTTTCTCAGGCTCTATGGGCGCTATAGATCAGTTTGGAGTGTTTTAAGTCCATTTCGTGATCTGAAGGTAAAAAGTGCCAAAAAGTGTTTCTTAGGCTCTATGGGCGCTATAGACCATTTGGGAGTGTTGTAAGTCCATTTCGTGATCTGAAGGTAAATAGTGCCAAAAAGTGTTTGTTAGGCTCAATGTGCGCTATTGACCATTTTGGAGTGTTGTAAGTCCATTTCGTGATCTGAAGGTAAAAAGTGCCGAAACGTGTTTGTTAGGCTCAATGGGCGCTATAGAGCATTTGGGAGTGTTGTTAGTCAATTTTGTGATCTCAAGGTAAAAAGTGCCGAAAAGTGTTTGTTAGGCTCAATGGGCGCTATAGACCATTTGGGAGTGTTGTTAGTCAATTTCGTGATCTCAAGGTAAAAAGTGGCGAAAAGTGTTTGTTAGGCTCAATGGGCGCTATAGACCATTTGGGAGTGTTGTTAGTCAATTTCGCGATCTAAAGGTAAATAGTGCCAAAAAGTGTTTCTTAGGCTATATGGGCGCTATAGACCAGTTTGGAGTGTTGTAAGTCCATTTCGTGATCTGAAGGTAAAAAGTGCCAAAAAGTGTTTCTTAGGCTCTATGGGCGCTATAGACCATTTGGGAGTGTTGTAAGTCCATTTCGTGATCTGACGGTAAATAGTGCCAAAAAGTGTTTGTTAGGCTCAATGGGCGCTATAGACCATTTGGGAGTGTTGGAAGTCCATTTCGTGATCTGAAGGTAAATAGTGCCGAAAAGTGTTTGTTAGGCTCAATGGGCGCTATAGAGCATTGGGGAGTGTTGTTAGTCAATTTCGTGATCTAAAGGTAAATAGTGCCAAAAAGTGTTTCTTAGGCTATATGGGCGCTATAGACCAGTTTGGAGTGTTGTAAGTCCATTTCGTGATCTGAAGGTAAAAAGTGCCAAAAAGTGTTTCTTAGGCTCTATGGGCGCTATAGACCATTTGGGAGTGTTGTAAGTCCATTTCGTGATCTGACGGTAAATAGTGCCAAAAAGTGTTTGTTAGGCTCAATGGGCGCTATAGACCATTTGGGAGTGTTGGAAGTCCATTTCGTGATCTGAAGGTAAATAGTGCCGAAAAGTGTTTGTTAGGCTCAATGGGCGCTATAGAGCATTGGGGAGTGTTGTTAGTCAATTTCGTGATCTAAAGGTAAAAAGTGCCGAAAAGTGTTTGTTAGGCTCAATGGGCGCTATAGACCATTTTGGAGTGTTGTAAGTCCATTTTGTGATCTGAAGGTAAATAATGCCGAAAAGTGTTTGTGAGGCTCAATGGGCGCTATAGACCATTTAAGAGTGTTGGAAGTCCATTTCGTGATCTGAAGGTAAAAAGTGCCAAAAAGTGTTTCTCAGGCTCTATGGGCGCTATAGACCAGTTTGGAGTGTTTTAAGTCCATTTCGTGATCTGAAGGTAAAAAGTGCCAAAAAGTGTTTGTTAGGCTCAATGGGCGCTATAGACCATTTGGGAGTGTTGTTAGTCCATTTCGTGATCTGAAGGTAAATAGTGCCAAAAAGTGTTTGTTAGGATCAATGTGCGCTATTGACCATTTTGGAGTGTTGTAAGTCCATTTCGTGATATGAAGGTAAAAAGTGCCGAAACGTGTTTGTTAGGCTCAATGGGCGCTATAGAGCATTTGGGAGTGTTGTTAGTCAATTTCGTGATCTCAAGGTAAAAACCGCCGAAAAGTGTTTGTTAGGCTCAATGGGCGCTATAGACCACTTGGGAGTGTTGTTAGTCAATTTCGTGATCTCAAGGTAAAAAGTGCCGAAAAGTGTTTCTTAGGCTCTATGGGCACTATAGACCATTTGGGAGTGTTGTAAGTCCATTTCGTGATCTGAAGGTAAATAGTGCCAAAAAGTGTTTCTTAGGCTCAATGGGCGCTATAGACCATTTGGGAGTGTCGGAAGTCCATTTCGTGATCTGACGGTAAATAGTGCCAAAAAGTGTTTGTTAGGCTCAATGGGCGCTATAGAGCATTTGGGAGTGTTGTTAGTCAATTTCGTGATCTAAAGGTAAAAAGTGCCGAAAAGTGTTTGTTAAGCTCAATGGGCGCTATAGACCATTTGGGAGTGTTGTAAGTCCATTTCGTGATCTGAAGGTAAATAGTACCGAAAAGTGTTTCTTAGGCTTAATGGGCGCTATAGACCATTTTAGAGTGTTGTAAGTCCATTTCGTGATCTGAAGGTAAATAGTGCCAAAAAGTGTTTGTTAGGCTCAATGGGCGCTATAGAGCATTGGGGAGTGTTGTTAGTCAATTTCGTGATCTAAAGGTAAAAAGTGCCGAAAAGTGTTTGTTAGGCTCAATGGGCGCTATAGACCATTTGGGAGTGTTGGAAGTCCATTTCGTGATCTGAAGGTAAATAGTGCCAAAAAGTGTTTGTTAGGCTCAATGTGCGCTATTGACCATTTTGGAGTGTTGTAAGTCCATTTCGTGATCTGAAGGTAAAAAGTGCCGAAACGTGTTTGTTAGGCTCAATGGGCGCTATAGAGCATTTGGGAGTGTTGTTAGTCAATTTCGTGATCTCAAGGTAAAAAGTGCCGAAAAGTGTTTGTTAGGCTCAATGGGCGCTATAGACCATTTGGGAGTGTTGTTAGTCAATTTCGTGATCTCAAGGTAAAAAGTGCCGAAAAGTGTTTGTTAGGCTCAATGGGCGCTATAGACCATTTGGGAGTGTTGTTAGTCAATTTCGTGATCTGAAGGTAAATAGTGCCAAAAAGTGTTTCTTAGGCTTAATGGGCGCTATAGACCATTTTGGAGTGTTGTAAGTCCATTTTGTGATCTGAAGGTAAATAATGCCGAAAAGTGTTTGTGAGGCTCAATGGGCGCTATAGACCATTTAAGAGTGTTGGAAGTCCATTTCGTGATCTGAAGGTAAAAAGTGCCAAAAAGTGTTTCTCAGGCTCTATGGGCGCTATAGACCAGTTTGGAGTGTTTTAAGTCCATTTCGTGATCTGAAGGTAAAAAGTGCCAAAAAGTGTTTCTTAGGCTCTATGGGCGCTATAGACCATTTGGGAGTGTTGTAAGTCCATTTCGTGATCTGAAGGTAAATAGTGCCAAAAAGTGTTTGTTAGGCTCAATGGGCGCTATAGACCATTTGGGAGTGTTGTTAGTCAATTTCGTGATCTGAAGGTAAATAGTGCCAAAAAGTGTTTGTTAGGCTCAATGTGCGCTATTGACCATTTTGGAGTGTTGTAAGTCCATTTCGTGATCTGAAGGTAAAAAGTGCCAAAAAGTGTTTCTTAGGCTCTATGGGCGCTATAGACCATTTGGGAGTGTTGTAAGTCCATTTCGTGATCTGAAGGTAAATAGTGCCAAAAAGTGTTTGTTAGGCTCAATGTGCGCTATTGACCATTTTGGAGTGTTGTAAGTCCATTTCGTGATCTGAAGGTAAAAAGTGCCGAAACGTGTTTGTTAGGCTCAATGGGCGCTATAGAGCATTTGGGAGTGTTGTTAGTCAATTTCGTGATCTCAAGGTAAAAAGTGCCGAAAAGTGTTTGTTAGGCTCAATGGGCGCTATAGACCATTTGGGAGTGTTGTTAGTCAATTTCGTGATCTCAAGGTAAAAAGTGGCGAAAAGTGTTTGTTAGGCTCAATGGGCGCTATAGACCATTTGGGAGTGTTGTTAGTCAATTTCGCGATCTGAAGGTAAATAGTGCCAAAAAGTGTTTCTTAGGCTATATGGGCGCTATAGACCAGTTTGGAGTGTTGTAAGTCCATTTCGTGATCTGAAGGTAAAAAGTGCCAAAAAGTGTTTCTTAGGCTCTATGGGCGCTATAGACCATTTGGGAGTGTTGTAAGTCCATTTCGTGATCTGACGGTAAATAGTGCCAAAAAGTGTTTGTTAGGCTCAATGGGCGCTATAGACCATTTGGGAGTGTTGGAAGTCCATTTCGTGATCTGAAGGTAAATAGTGCCGAAAAGTGTTTGTTAGGCTCAATGGGCGCTATAGAGCATTGGGGAGTGTTGTTAGTCAATTTCGTGATCTAAAGGTAAAAAGTGCCGAAAAGTGTTTGTTAGGCTCAATGGGCGCTATAGACCATTTGGGAGTGTTGGAAGTCCATTTCGTGATCTGAAGGTAAATAGTGCCAAAAAGTGTTTGTTAGGCTCAATGTGCGCTATTGACCATTTTGGAGTGTTGTAAGTCCATTTCGTGATCTGAAGGTAAAAAGTGCCGAAACGTGTTTGTTAGGCTCAATGGGCGCTATAGAGCATTTGGGAGTGTTGTTAGTCAATTTCGTGATCTCAAGGTAAAAAGTGCCGAAAAGTGTTTGTTAGGCTCAATGGGCGCTATAGACCATTTGGGAGTGTTGTTAGTCAATTTCGTGATCTCAAGGTAAAAAGTGCCGAAAAGTGTTTGTTAGGCTCAATGGGCGCTATAGACCATTTGGGAGTGTTGTTAGTCAATTTCGTGATCTGAAGGTAAATAGTGCCAAAAATTGTTTCTTAGGCTTAATGGGCGCTATAGACCATTTTGGAGTGTTGTAAGTCCATTTTGTGATCTGAAGGTAAATAATGCCGAAAAGTGTTTGTGAGGCTCAATGGGCGCTATAGACCATTTAAGAGTGTTGGAAGTCCATTTCGTGATCTGAAGGTAAAAAGTGCCAAAAAGTGTTTCTCAGGCTCTATGGGCGCTATAGACCAGTTTGGAGTGTTTTAAGTCCATTTCGTGATCTGAAGGTAAAAAGTGCCAAAAAGTGTTTCTTAGGCTCTATGGGCGCTATAGACCATTTGGGAGTGTTGTAAGTCCATTTCGTGATCTGAAGGTAAATAGTGCCAAAAAGTGTTTGTTAGGCTCAATGGGCGCTATAGACCATTTGGGAGTGTTGTTAGTCAATTTCGTGATCTGAAGGTAAATATTGCCAAAAAGTGTTTGTTAGGCTCAATGTGCGCTATTGACCATTTTGGAGTGTTGTAAGTCCATTTCGTGATATGAAGGTAAAAAGTGCCGAAACGTGTTTGTTAGGCTCAATGGGCACTATAGAGCATTTGGGAGTGTTGTTAGTCAATTTCGTGATCTCAAGGTAAAAACCGCCGAAAAGTGTTTGTTAGGCTCAATGGGCGCTATAGACCATTTGGGAGTGTTGTTAGTCAATTTCGTGATCTCAAGGTAAAAAGTGCCGAAAAGTGTTTGTTAGGCTCAATGGGCGCTATAGACCATTTGGGAGTGTTGTTAGTCAATTTCGTGATCTGAAGGTAAATAGTGCCAAAAAGTGTTTCTTAGGCTATATGGGCGCTATAGACCAGTTTGGAGTGTTGTAAGTCCATTTCGTGATCTGAAGGTAAAAAGTGCCAAAAAGTGTTTCTTAGGCTCTATGGGCACTATAGACCATTTGGGAGTGTTGTAAGTCCATTTCGTGATCTGAAGGTAAATAGTGCCAAAAAGTGTTTCTTAGGCTCAATGGGCGCTATAGACCATTTGGGAGTGTTGGAAGTCCATTTCGTGATCTGACGGTAAATAGTGCCAAAAAGTGTTTGTTAGGCTCAATGGGCGCTATAGAGCATTTGGGAGTGTTGTTAGTCAATTTCGTGATCTAAAGGTAAAAAGTGCCGAAAAGTGTTTGTTAAGCTCAATGGGCGCTATAGACCATTTGGGAGTGTTGTAAGTCCATTTCGTGATCTGAAGGTAAATAGTACCGAAAAGTGTTTCTTAGGCTTAATGGGCGCTATAGACCATTTTAGAGTGATGTAAGTCCATTTCGTGATCTGAAGGTAAATAGTGCCAAAAAGTGTTTGTTAGGCTCAATGGGCGCTATAGAGCATTGGGGAGTGTTGTTAGTCAATTTCGTGATCTAAAGGTAAAAAGTGCCGAAAAGTGTTTGTTAGGCTCAATGGGCGCTATAGACCATTTGGGAGTGTTGGAAGTCCATTTCGTGATCTGAAGGTAAATAGTGCCAAAAAGTGTTTGTTAGGCTCAATGTGCGCTATTGACCATTTTGGAGTGTTGTAAGTCCATTTCGTGATCTGAAGGTAAAAAGTGCCGAAACGTGTTTGTTAGGCTCAATGGGCGCTATAGAGCATTTGGGAGTGTTGTTAGTCAATTTCGTGATCTCAAGGTAAAAAGTGCCGAAAAGTGTTTGTTAGGCTCAATGGGCGCTATAGACCATTTGGGAGTGTTGTTAGTCAATTTCGTGATCTCAAGGTAAAAAGTGCCGAAAAGTGTTTGTTAGGCTCAATGGGCGCTATAGACCATTTGGGAGTGTTGTTAGTCAATTTCGTGATCTGAAGGTAAATAGTGCCAAAAAGTGTTTCTTAGGCTTAATGGGCGCTATAGACCATTTTGGAGTGTTGTAAGTCCATTTTGTGATCTGAAGGTAAATAATGCCGAAAAGTGTTTGTGAGGCTCAATGGGCGCTATAGACCATTTAAGAGTGTTGGAAGTCCATTTCGTGATCTGAAGGTAAAAAGTGCCAAAAAGTGTTTCTCAGGCTCTATGGGCGCTATAGACCAGTTTGGAGTGTTTTAAGTCCATTTCGTGATCTGAAGGTAAAAAGTGCCAAAAAGTGTTTCTTAGGCTCTATGGGCGCTATAGACCATTTGGGAGTGTTGTAAGTCCATTTCGTGATCTGAAGGTAAATAGTGCCAAAAAGTGTTTGTTAGGCTCAATGGGCGCTATAGACCATTTGGGAGTGTTGTTAGTCAATTTCGTGATCTGAAGGTAAATAGTGCCAAAAAGTGTTTGTTAGGCTCAATGTGTGCTATTGACCATTTTGGAGTGTTGTAAGTCCATTTCGTGATCTGAAGGTAAAAAGTGCCGAAACGTGTTTGTTAGGCTCAATGGGCGCTATAGAGCATTTGGGAGTGTTGTTAGTCAATTTCGTGATCTCAAGGCAAAAAGTGCCGAAAAGTGTTTGTTAGGCTCAATGGGCGCTATAGACCATTTGGGAGTGTTGTTAGTCAATTTCGTGATCTCAAGGTAAAAAGTGCCGAAAAGTGTTTGTTAGGCTCAATGGGCGCTATAGACCATTTGGGAGTGTTGTTAGTCAATTTCGTGATCTGAAGGTAAATAGTGCCAAAAAGTGTTTCTTAGGCTATATGGGCGCTATAGACCAGTTTGGAGTAATGTAAGTCCATTTCGTGATCTGAAGGTAAAAAGTGCCAAAAAGTGTTTCTTAGGCTCTATGGGCACTATAGACCATTTGGGAGTGTTGTAAGTCCATTTCGTGATCTGAAGGTAAATAGTGCCAAAAAGTGTTTCTTAGGCTCAATGGGCGCTATAGACCATTTGGGAGTGTTGGAAGTCCATTTCGTGATCTGACGGTAAATAGTGCCAAAAAGTGTTTGTTAGGCTCAATGGGCGCTATAGACCATTTGGGAGTGTTGGAAGTCCATTTCGTGATCTGAAGGTAAATAGTGCCGAAAAGTGTTTGTTAGGCTCAATGGGCGCTATAGAGCATTTGGGAGTGTTGTTAGTCAATTTCGTGATCTAAAGGTAAAAAAAGTGCCGAAAAGTGTTTGTTAAGCTCAATGGGCGCTATAGACCATTTGGGAGTGTTGTAAGTCCATTTCGTGATCTGAAGGTAAATAGTGCCAAAAAGTGTTTCTTAGGCTTAATGGGCGCTATAGACCATTTTGGAGTGTTGTAAGTCCATTTTGTGATCTGAAGGTAAATAATACCGAAAAGTGTTTGTTAGGCTCAATGGGAGCTATAGAGCATTTGGGAGTGTTGTTAGTCAATTTCGTGATCTGACGTTAAAAAGTGCCGAAACGTGTTTGTTAGGCTCAATGGGCGCTATAGAGCATTTGGGAGTGTTGTTAGTCAATTTCGTGATCTCAAGGTAAAAACCGCCGAAAAGTGTTTGTTAGGCTCAATGGGCGCTATAGACCATTTGGGAGTGTTGTTAGTCAATTTTGTGATCTCAAGGTAAAAAGTGCCGAAAAGTGTTTGTTAGGCTCAATGGGCGCTATAGACCATTTTGGGAGTGTTGGAAGTCCATTTCGTGATCTGAAGGTAAATAATGCCGAAAAGTGTTTGTTAGGCTCAATGGGCGCTATAGACCATTTAAGAGTGTTGGAAGTCCATTTCGTGATCTGAAGGTAAAAAGTGCCAAAAAGTGTTTCTCAGGCTCTATGGGCGCTATAGACCAGTTTGGAGTGTTGTAAGTCCATTTCGTGATCTGAAGGTAAAACGTGCCAAAAAGTGTTTCTTAGGCTCTATGGGCGCTATAGACCATTTGGGAGTGTTGTAAGTCCATTTCGTGATCTGAAGGTAAATAATGCCGAAAAGTGTTTGTTAGGCTCAATGGGCGCTATAGACCATTTAAGAGTGTTGGAAGTCCATTTCGTGATCTGAAGGTAAAAAGTGCCGAAACGTGTTTGTTAGGCTCAATGGGCGCTATAGAGCATGTGGGAGTGTTGTTAGTCAATTTCGTGATCTCAAGGTAAAAAGTGCCGAAAAGTGTTTGTTAGGCTCAATGGGCGCTATAGACCATTTGGGAGTGTTGTTAGTCAATTTCGTGATCTCAAGGTAAAAAGTGCCGAAAAGTGTTTGTTAGGCTCAATGGGCGCTATAGACCATTTGGGAGTGTTGTTAGTCAATTTCGTGATCTGAAGGTAAATAGTGCCAAAAAGTGTTTCTTAGGCTATATGGGCGCTATAGACCAGTTTGGAGTGTTGTAAGTCCATTTCGTGATCTGAAGGTAAAAAGTGCCAAAAAGTGTTTCTTAGGCTCTATGGGCACTATAGACCATTTGGGAGTGTTGTAAGTCCATTTCGTGATCTGACGGTAAATAGTGCCAAAAAGTGTTTGTTAGGCTCAATGGGCGCTATAGACCATTTGGGAGTGTTGGAAGTCCATTTCGTGATCTGAAGGTAAATAGTGCCGAAAAGTGTTTGTTAGGCCCAATGGGCGCTATAGAGCATTTGGGAGTGTTGTTAGTCAATTTCGTGATCTAAAGGTAAAAAGTGCCGAAAAGTGTTTCTTAGGCTCTATGGGCGCTATAGACCATTTGGGAGTGTTGTAAGTCCATTTCGTGATCTGAAGGTAAATAGTGCCAAAAAGTGTTTGTTAGGCTCAATGGGCGCTATAGACCATTTGGGAGTGTTGTTAGTCAATTTCGTGATCTGAAGGTAAATAGTGCCAAAAAGTGTTTGTTAGGCTCAATGTGCGCTATTGACCATTTTGGAGTGTTGTAAGTCCATTTCGTGATCTGAAGGTAAAAAGTGCCAAAAAGTGTTTCTTAGGCTCTATGGGCGCTATAGACCATTTGGGAGTGTTGTTAGTCAATTTCGTGATCTGAAGGTAAATAGTGCCGAAAAGTGTTTGTTAGGCTCAATGGGCGCTATAGACCATTTGGGAGTGTTGGAAGTCCATTTCGTGATCTGAAGGTAAATAGTGCCAAAAAGTGTTTGTTAGGCTCAATGTGCGCTATTGACCATTTTGGAGTGTTGTTAGTCAATTTCGTGATCTCAAGGTAAATAGTGCCAAAAAGTGTTTCTTAGGCTTAATGGGCGCTATAGACCATTTTGGAGTGTTGTAAGTCCATTTTGTGATCTGAAGGTAAATAATGCCGAAAAGTGTTTGTGAGGCTCAATGGGCGCTATAGACCATTTAAGAGTGTTGGAAGTCCATTTCGTGATCTGAAGGTAAAAAGTGCCAAAAAGTGTTTCTCAGGCTCTATGGGCGCTATAGACCAGTTTGGAGTGTTTTAAGTCCATTTCGTGATCTGAAGGTAAAAAGTGCCAAAAAGTGTTTCTTAGGCTCTATGGGCGCTATAGACCATTTGGGAGTGTTGTAAGTCCATTTCGTGATCTGAAGGTAAATAGTGCCAAAAAGTGTTTGTTAGGCTCAATGGGCGCTATAGACCATTTGGGAGTGTTGTTAGTCAATTTCGTGATCTGAAGGTAAATAGTGCCAAAAAGTGTTTGTTAGGCTCAATGTGCGCTATTGACCATTTTGGAGTGTTGTAAGTCCATTTCGTGATCTGAAGGTAAAAAGTGCCGAAACGTGTTTGTTAGGCTCAATGGGCGCTATAGAGCATTTGGGAGTGTTGTTAGTCAATTTCGTGATCTCAAGGTAAAAAGTGCCGAAAAGTGTTTGTTAGGCTCAATGGGCGCTATAGACCATTTGGGAGTGTTGTTAGTCAATTTCGTGATCTGAAGGTAAATAGTGCCAAAAAGTGTTTCTTAGGCTATATGGGCGCTATAGACCAGTTTGGAGTGTTGTAAGTCCATTTCGTGATCTGAAGGTAAAAAGTGCCAAAAAGTGTTTCTTAGGCTCTATGGGCACTATAGACCATTTGGGAGTGTTGTAAGTCCATTTCGTGATCTGAAGGTAAATAGTGCCAAAAAGTGTTTCTTAGGCTCAATGGGCGCTATAGACCATTTGGGAGTGTTGTTAGTCAATTCGTGATCTATGGGTAAATAGTGCCAAAAAGTGTTTCTTAGGCTCAATGGGCGCTATAGACCATTTGGGAGTGTTGGAAGTCCATTTCGTGATCTGACGGTAAATAGTGCCAAAAAGTGTTTGTTAGGCTCAATGGGCGCTATAGACCATTTGGGAGTGTTGGAAGTCCATTTCGTGATCTGAAGGTAAATAGTGCCGAAAAGTGTTTGTTAGGCTCAATGGGCGCTACAGAGCATTTGGGAGTGTTGTTAGTCAATTTCGTGATCTAAAGGTAAAAAGTGCCGAAAAGTGTTTGTTAAGCTCAATGGGCGCTATAGACCATTTGGGAGTGTTGTAAGTCCATTTCGTGATCTGAAGGTAAATAGTACCGAAAAGTGTTTCTTAGGCTTAATGGGCGCTATACACCATTTTGGAGTGTTGTAAGTCCATTTTGTGATCTGAAGGTAAATAATGCCGAAAAGTGTTTGTTAGGCTCAATGGGCGCTATAGACCATTTGGGAGTGTTGGAAGTCCATTTCGTGATCTGAAGGTAAATAGTGCCAAAAAGTGTTTGTTAGGCTCAATGGGCGCTATAGAGCATTTGGGAGTGTTGTTAGTCAATTTCGTGATCTCAAGGTAAAAAGTGCCGAAAAGTGTTTGTTAGGCTCAATGGGCGCTATAGACCATTTGGGAGTGTTGGAAGTTCATTTCGTGATCTGAAGGTAAATAATGCCGAAAAGTGTTTGTTAGGCTCAATGGGCGCTATAGACCATTTAAGAGTGTTGGAAGTCCTTTTCGTGATCTGAAGGTAAATAGTGCCAAAAAGTGTTTCTTAGGCTTAATGGGCGCTATAGACCATTTTGGAGTGTTGTAAGTCCATTTTGTGATCTGAAGGTAAATAATGCCGAAAAGTGTTTGTTAGGCTCAATGGGAGCTAGAGAGCATTTGGGAGTGTTGTTAGTCAATTTCGTGATCTGACGTTAAAAAGTGCCGAAACGTGTTTGTTAGGCTCAATGGGCGCTATAGAGCATTTGGGAGTGTTGTTAGTCAATTTTGTGATCTCAAGGTAAAAAGTGCCGAAAAGTGTTTGTTAGGCCCAATGGGCGCTATAGACCATTTGGGAGTGTTGGAAGTCCATTTCGTGATCTGAAGGTAAATAATGCCGAAAAGTGTTTGTTAGGCTCAATGGGCGCTATAGACCATTGAAGAGTGTTGGAAGTCCATTTCGTGATCTGAAGGTAAAAAGTGCCAAAAAGTGTTGCTCAGGCTCTATGGGCGCTATAGACCAGTTTGGAGTGTTGTAAGTCCATTTCGTGATCTGAAGGTAAAACGTGCCAAAAAGTGTTTCTTAGGCTCTATGGGCGCTATAGACCATTTGGGAGTATTGTAAGTCCATTTCGTGATCTGAAGGTAAATAGTGCCAAAAAGTGTTTGTTAGGCTCAATGGGCGCTATAGACCATTTGGGAGTGTTGTTAGTCAATTTCGTGATCTGAAGGTGAATAGTGCCAAAAAGTGTTTGTTAGGCTCAATGTGCGCTATTGACCATTTTGGAGTGTTGTAAGTCCATTTCGTGATCTGAAGGTAAAAAGTGCCGAAACGTGTTTGTTAGGCTCAATGGGCGCTATAGAGCATTTGGGAGTGTTGTTAGTCAATTTCGTGATCTGACGTTAAAAAGTGCCGAAACGTGTTTGTTAGGCTCAATGGGCGCTATAGAGCATTTGGGAGTGTTGTTAGTCAATTTTGTGATCTCAAGGTAAAAAGTGCCGAAAAGTGTTTGTTAGGCCCAATGGGCGCTATAGACCATTTGGGAGTGTTGGAAGTCCATTTCGTGATCTGAAGGTAAATAATGCCGAAAAGTGTTTGTTAGGCTCAATGGGCGCTATAGACCATTGAAGAGTGTTGGAAGTCCATTTCGTGATCTGAAGGTAAAAAGTGCCAAAAAGTGTTGCTCAGGCTCTATGGGCGCTATAGACCAGTTTGGAGTGTTGTAAGTCCATTTCGTGATCTGAAGGTAAAACGTGCCAAAAAGTGTTTCTTAGGCTCTATGGGCGCTATAGACCATTTGGGAGTATTGTAAGTCCATTTCGTGATCTGAAGGTAAATAGTGCCAAAAAGTGTTTGTTAGGCTCAATGGGCGCTATAGACCATTTGGGAGTGTTGTTAGTCAATTTCGTGATCTGAAGGTGAATAGTGCCAAAAAGTGTTTGTTAGGCTCAATGTGCGCTATTGACCATTTTGGAGTGTTGTAAGTCCATTTCGTGATCTGAAGGTAAAAAGTGCCGAAACGTGTTTGTTAGGCTCAATGGGCGCTATAGAGCATTTGGGAGTGTTGTTAGTCAATTTCGTGATCTCAAGGTAAAAAGTGCCGAAAAGTGTTTGTTAGGCTCAATGGGCGCTATAGACCATTTGGGAGTGTTGTTAGTCAATTTCGTGATCTCAAGGTAAAAAGTGGCGAAAAGTGTTTGTTAGGCTCAATGGGCGCTATAGACCATTTGGGAGTGTTGTTAGTCAATTTCGCGATCTGAAGGTAAATAGTGCCAAAAAGTGTTTCTTAGGCTATATGGGCGCTATAGACCAGTTTGGAGTGTTGTAAGTCCATTTCGTGATCTGAAGGTAAAAAGTGCCAAAAAGTGTTTCTTAGGCTCTATGGGCGCTATAGACCATTTGGGAGTGTTGTAAGTCCATTTCGTGATCTGACGGTAAATAGTGCCTAAAAGTGTTTGTTAGGCTCAATGGGCGCTATAGACCATTTGGGAGTGTTGGAAGTCCATTTCGTGATCTGAAGGTAAATAGTGCCGAAAAGTGTTTGTTAGGCTCAATGGGCGCTATAGAGCATTCGGGAGTGTTGTTAGTCAATTTCGTGATCTAAAGGTAAAAAGTGCCGAAAAGTGTTTGTTAGGCTCAATGGGCGCTATAGACCATTTGGGAGTGTTGGAAGTCCATTTCGTGATCTGAAGGTAAATAATGCCGAAAAGTGTTTGTTAGGCTCAATGGGCGCTATAGACCATTTAAGAGTGTTGGAAGTCCATTTCGTGATCTGAAGGTAAAAAGTGCCAAAAAGTGTTTCTCAGGCTCTATGGGCGCTATAGATCAGTTTGGAGTGTTTTAAGTCCATTTCGTGATCTGAAGGTAAAAAGTGCCAAAAAGTGTTTCTTAGGCTCTATGGGCGCTATAGACCATTTGGGAGTGTTGTAAGTCCATTTCGTGATCTGAAGGTAAATAGTGCCAAAAAGTGTTTGTTAGGCTCAATGTGCGCTATTGACCATTTTGGAGTGTTGTAAGTCCATTTCGTGATCTGAAGGTAAAAAGTGCCGAAACGTGTTTGTTAGGCTCAATGGGCGCTATAGAGCATTTGGGAGTGTTGTTAGTCAATTTCGTGATCTCAAGGTAAAAAGTGCCGAAAAGTGTTTGTTAGGCTCAATGGGCGCTATAGACCATTTGGGAGTGTTGTTAGTCAATTTCGTGATCTCAAGGTAAAAAGTGGCGAAAAGTGTTTGTTAGGCTCAATGGGCGCTATAGACCATTTGGGAGTGTTGTTAGTCAATTTCGCGATCTGAAGGTAAATAGTGCCAAAAAGTGTTTCTTAGGCTATATGGGCGCTATAGACCAGTTTGGAGTGTTGTAAGTCCATTTCGTGATCTGAAGGTAAAAAGTGCCAAAAAGTGTTTCTTAGGCTCTATGGGCGCTATAGACCATTTGGGAGTGTTGTAAGTCCATTTCGTGATCTGACGGTAAATAGTGCCAAAAAGTGTTTGTTAGGCTCAATGGGCGCTATAGACCATTTGGGAGTGTTGGAAGTCCATTTCGTGATCTGAAGGTAAATAGTGCCGAAAAGTGTTTGTTAGGCTCAATGGGCGCTATAGAGCATTGGGGAGTGTTGTTAGTCAATTTCGTGATCTAAAGGTAAAAAGTGCCGAAAAGTGTTTGTTAGGCTCAATGGGCGCTATAGACCATTTGGGAGTGTTGGAAGTCCATTTCGTGATCTGAAGGTAAATAATGCCGAAAAGTGTTTGTTAGGCTCAATGGGCGCTATAGACCATTTAAGAGTGTTGGAAGTCCATTTCGTGATCTGAAGGTAAAAAGTGCCAAAAAGTGTTTCTCAGGCTCTATGGGCGCTATAGATCAGTTTGGAGTGTTTTAAGTCCATTTCGTGATCTGAAGGTAAAAAGTGCCAAAAAGTGTTTCTTAGGCTCTATGGGCGCTATAGACCATTTGGGAGTGTTGTAAGTCCATTTCGTGATCTGAAGGTAAATAGTGCCAAAAAAGTGTTTGTTAGGCTCAATGTGCGCTATTGACCATTTTGGAGTGTTGTAAGTCCATTTCGTGATCTGAAGGTAAAAAGTGCCGAAACGTGTTTGTTAGGCTCAATGGGCGCTATAGAGCATTTGGGAGTGTTGTTAGTCAATTTCGTGATCTCAAGGTAAAAAGTGCCGAAAAGTGTTTGTTAGGCTCAATGGGCGCTATAGACCATTTGGGAGTGTTGTTAGTCAATTTCGTGATCTCAAGGTAAAAAGTGGCGAAAAGTGTTTGTTAGGCTCAATGGGCGCTATAGACCATTTGGGAGTGTTGTTAGTCAATTTCGCGATCTAAAGGTAAATAGTGCCAAAAAGTGTTTCTTAGGCTATATGGGCGCTATAGACCAGTTTGGAGTGTTGTAAGTCCATTTCGTGATCTGAAGGTAAAAAGTGCCAAAAAGTGTTTCTTAGGCTCTATGGGCGCTATAGACCATTTGGGAGTGTTGTAAGTCCATTTCGTGATCTGACGGTAAATAGTGCCAAAAAGTGTTTCTTAGGCTCAATGGGCGCTATAGACCATTTGGGAGTGTTGGAAGTCCATTTCGTGATCTGAAGGTAAATAGTGCCGAAAAGTGTTTGTTAGGCTCAATGGGCGCTATAGAGCATTGGGGAGTGTTGTTAGTCAATTTCGTGATCTAAAGGTAAAAAGTGCCGAAAAGTGTTTGTTAGGCTCAATGGGCGCTATAGACCATTTGGGAGTGTTGGAAGTCCATTTCGTGATCTGAAGGTAAATAGTGCCAAAAAGTGTTTGTTAGGCTCAATGGGCGCTATAGACCAATTGGGAGTGTTGTTAGTCAATTTCGTGATCTGAAGGTAAATAGTGCCAAAAAGTGTTTGTTAGGCTCAATGTGCGCTATTGACCATTTTGGAGTGTTGTAAGTCCATTTCGTGATCTGAAGGTAAAAAGTGCCGAAACGTGTTTGTTAGGCTCAATGGGCGCTATAGAGCATTTGGGAGTGTTGTTAGTCAATTTCGTGATCTCAAGGTAAAAAGTGCCGAAAAGTGTTTGTTAGGCTCAATGGGCGCTATAGACCATTTGGGAGTGTTGTTAGTCAATTTCGTGATCTCAAGGTAAAAAGTGCCGAAAAGTGTTTGTTAGGCTCAATGGGCGCTATAGACCATTTGGGAGTGTTGTTAGTCAATTTCGTGATCTGAAGGTAAATAGTGCCAAAAAGTGTTTCTTATAGTTAGGCAGATATCAGCCCCTATGGCACGAAATTGTGGGTTTTTACATACAAGTATGAAATTTGGTATAGATGAGTATTATGGCCAATGTAATATTTTCAGAAGTGGAGCCATCGCAAAAATGCCCTCGGTCGGCCATGGCGGCCATTTTTCAAAATGGCTGCTAAAACACATTGTTGACTGAGTAAATGCAGTACTTTAGGACCTTTTAGACAGGGCCCAGACCAGGAAAAACTAAGGGTTTTTCCTGTCAAGGTTTTCTCAACGGTTTCATCATCCTGAATCTTAACCATTTGATATTAGCTTGGGGGCCACCCTGATTTTTGCCCCTATTTCAAAATGGCCGCTAAAATCCAAAATGGCCGCTAAAATTACATAAATTACATATATATACTGCTAATTACGTTTAATATTAACGGTTTTTTTATTGATTCTGTTATCTTGAATGTACACCCATTGAATTTAGCTCCAGAGCCACCCAGAATTTGGCCACAAATCCAAGATGGCCGCCAAAATCTAAAATGGCCGCCAAAATCTAGAATGGCTGCCAAAATTACATAAAATACATATATACTGCTAATTACGTTAAATATCAACGTTTTTTTGTGTGATTCTGTCATCTTGAATGTATACTCATTGAATTTAGCTCCAGAGCCACCCGGAATTTGGCCTCAAATCCAAGATGGCCGCCAAAATTTAGGTTTTTTTCTGCTTCTTGGTTTTTTTTCTGTCAGAGTTTTTTCGGTAATTCCGTCATTCTAAGCCCAAGGCCTTTAAGATTAGTCTGGAGAATACCCAGGATTTATCGTCTAATCCTAGATGACTGTCAAAATGGCTGCTAAAATTGGCTGCCAAAATGGCCATCAAAAGCATCTTTATACTTAAATTTAAAGTACATCTTCGTTTTGTCCTGTTAAAGTTCACTAAAGTTGGTTTCATTGTGGCGTCCTGAGCCTAAGCCTTTTGAAATTAACTTGTGGCTACCCAAGATTTGTCCGCCCAAATCCAAACTGGCTACCAAAATTACCTTAATATTGAATCCACAAAGCACCACCCTAGAGATATACGTATAACATAAAACAACATGAATTATGTCTTTGTTTAAGAAGTGATTACTCATAACACCTAGTTAGCCTACATGTACCCTGACTAGTTACCCCAGTGAAGTGAGATGTCCCAAAAGTTTCCTATTAATAAGAAGAGGAGTTTGGTGCATCTTGCAGAGAGTCTTGTATACAGCAGAGAGATTCAGCACACCCTAAGTCGGTATTTGGCGGCTTAATCAAGGGCGAAGTGACTGGAACAACCGTATATGTACCCATTTAAAAGACTTTGAGAAGAGGGTTGAATTATTCAAGGACCAACTTAAAAAGCGCGGATACACAAACGAAGACCTAGCCTTTTCTCAAAGGGGCGAGCCTTCCGCGGACTCTAAGCGTGAAAAAAAAGGGGAAAAAACACACCACAATACCCCACTGGTGTTCGTCTTACCATACTACCCAAGAGTCGCGCACCCAGCTCTCAAACGGGCCCTCCTCAAACACTGGCACTGGATTAGTGAAAACGAATACCTAAATACATGTAGGCTATTTGATACCCAACCCTTGGCAATGGCATACAAACGGCACAAAAACATAAAATATAAACTTGTTCGATCTAGGACTAAAGCATCTCCACAATCCAACCAAGAAGAAAACAACCTGGATGATGAGAATGTGCAAATCCTATTGGAACTATTGGAAGAACAAAACAATGATCAAAGAAATGGCTCTCAATACTAAAACAAAATAAATAAGTCAATATGCCTTCCTTTCGATCAAGGCCCCCAAAAGCCGGTATTTGTCCTTGCAATCTGTCATATAAACCGACACACAAATAAAAACAAGGAAAAAGAAAAGTAAACTGAAAGAATGGTGACTGATGTGAAGTGCATAATATAGCACAACAAATATGCCCTGCTCCCCTTCCAAAAAAAGGAGAGAAAAAGTGGACGGCATATTATTACCGGTAATAATCAATCACTGAGTGAACTAAAAACAAAGGACCACTGTTGTAACACACAAACCACAAACCAAAAAAAAAAAAAAAAAAGAGTTAAGAATTACGCTCCGGAGAGGCAAGTCAAACAACCACTCTCTGGCATACTGGGCATACCCACTAGATAACGTACAATTACAGATTTAACTCTGCCAGTCACAAATACAATCCATATGATACTTGTCAGCAGAACCGCATCTCAAGAAAATAACGAAAAACACGGAGGTGTTCTCTTGAAACTTGTACACGTAACCCCCCCCCCCCCCTCCTCCTACCGACTGCAATCTCGCAGAAAAAATGTGGCCAGAACTGACTTCCCAGAAGCGTATATCACTACAACAAAACTTACATTAAGAAAGTTTACGCTCTGGGCAATATAGTTACGCAACCACACTGCTGGCATACCAGCAAATCATAAATATACAGATTTATCTCTGCAGACCAGCAACAAACATACAATCCTATGATACTTCACGCAGCAGAACTGTTGCAGCATCTCCAAAACAATAATGAAAACGATGAGAAATAGTTCTGACTTGTGACAACTTCCATAAACACCCTCCCCTTCCCATAGTAGAATGAGTTCTGATTCACTGCAGCTAACTCTGGGATTGATCAAACAAACAACAACAAATAAACTGATCATTGAAGTATGCCTGCATAAACCGGTTTCCCTTTGATATTTTCTTGCAAAAGCACTTCATCTTTAACTAAAAAACCTAATAGTCTCACAGAAAAAGAAAACAATTCCACATAACCCAGCGTTAGACGTCCTTCAATTTAATGTCCTTCCCATGTGACCGAGAATCGTTTTAATAATAAAAAAAGGTAGGCTGAATGTATGATTACGCTCCTTCCCAATAAACACCAAACATGATTATAAATGCACATATAAGTTAAATACACAAACTATTTGACACTTATTAACTTTAACCCCCCCCCCCCGCCCAATTTCTCATTTTGACATTTAACCTTGTATTTTGGTGGTAAAGAATCCATTTCATATTGTGTTTGTCTCCTAGTATAATTCTGTGCATTTGGACACCAAGATCATCTAGGCCTATGAAAAACATACTGCTGCTGACATCCAATTTATAATGTTTTAGTGCAGGGTCAAAGACCTTTGACCCCCAGAAAGGGAATTTCCCCCTCCTTCCTTTGCTCTTGGAATAAATAATAACCCCCATACCCGCCACAATAAGTTGAAATTAGCCTCTTAGATTTGTTTTTGTTCATGGTAATTTTCCTGTTATTTTACTAATATAACATTTTAGTAATACGTCTATTTTTGGGCAGGGGTCTTATTTGAGCAGGGGTCAATGACCTTTGACCTCTAAAAAAGTTCCCCAACCCCTATCCCTCATTCCTTCTTTTTGGTAGTTGTCCAAACCCATACCTACCCAAATCAGTTGAAATTAGCTTCTTTTAATTTTTTTCACAGATGAACTTTAAGTTAGGGATATTAACAGTTATATTCATTCTCCGAAATGTTGTATTTGGTAGCCATTTTAAAAATGGCCTCTATTTTTAAACAGGCCTGCAACATTTACAAACATGCAAATGCCCCTGATTCTTCAATAGGCATGCATTTCGATGGCATTCAAACTTCTGTGAACCTTCAACACTGCTTAATTTCCAATAAAATAGCAAGTCGCGTGTGCCAAATGTGGCATTTGGCGGCCATTTTGAAAAAATGGCCGCCAAACGCGACAAAGGGCTTTTTTCTCGTGGCTCCACTTCTAGAAACGCTATTAGGGCCATCGTAATGAACTCTGCCAAATATCATGCTTGTATGAACAAACCCACAATTTGATCACATATCTGCCTCACTAATAGGCCTATGCGGCAATACACGTGTACACGCATAAACATAAGAAAACATGGCTGCGAATGAGGATAATTTTATGAACTTATATCTGAGCTGCGAACCTCAACGTAGTTCGAGAATGAAGAGACACTCGCCAGCTCGACATCTGAGCCAAAATATTTCCAAATTTCTCACTGGAAAAAAAGCAAAACTGTGAGAATCATGCGTCACTATACTGGCGCCATAGGCCTATGAGGCAATACACGTGTACATACATACACATCAGAAAACATGGCTGCGAATGAGGATAATGTTCTCGACATATATCTGAGCTGCGAACCTCAACGTTGTTCGAGAATGAAGAGACATTCACCACCTCCACATCTGAGCTAACACCTCGCCAAAATTCTCACCGGAAGAGACCAAAACTTTGGGACTGATGCGTCAGGACACTGGCGGCATAGGCCTATGAGGCAATACACGTGTACATACATACACATAAGAAAACATGGCTACGAATGAGGATAATTTTGTCGACATATATCTGAGCTGCGAGCCTCAACGTTAGTCGAGAATGAAGAGACACTCACCAGCTCGACATCCGAGCCAAAATATTGCCACATTTCTCACTGGAAAAAACCCAAACTGAGAGACTCATGCGTCAGGATACTGGCGCCATAGGCCTATGTGGCAATACACGTGTACATACATACACATCAGAAAACATGGCTGCGAATGAGGATAATGTTCTCGACATATATCTGAGCTGCGAACCTCAGATATATGAGGTTGAGGTTCGCAGCTCAGATATATGTTGAGAACATTATCCTTATTCGCAGCCATGTTTTCTGATGTGTATGTATGTACACGTGTATTACCACATAGGCCTATGCCGCCAGTATACTGACGCATGAGTCTCTCAGTTTGTTTGTTTTTCCAGTGAGAAATTTGGCATGAGTCTCTCAGTTTGTTTGTTTTTCCAGTGAGAAATTTGGCAATATTTTGGCTCGGATGTCGAGCTGGTGAGTGTCTCTTAATTCTCGAACTACGTTGAGGTTCGCAGCTCAGATATAAGTTCATAAAATTATCCTCATTCGCAGCCATGTTTTCTTATGTGTATGTATGTACACGTGTATTGCCACATAGGCCTATGGCGCCAGTATGCTGACGCATGAGTCTCTCAGTTTGGGGTTTTTCCAGTGAGAAATGTGGCAATATTTTGGCTCAGATGTCGAGCTGGTGAGTGTCTCTTCATTCTCAAACAACGTCGAGGCTCGCAGCTCAGATATATATCGACAAAATTATCCTCATTCGTAGCCATGTTTTCTTATGTGTATGTATGTACACGTGTATTGCCTCATAGGCCTATGCCGCCCGTGTCCTGACGTATGTGTCTCACAGTTTGGTTTTTTTCAGTGAGAAATTTGGAAATATTTTGGCTCAGATGTCGAGCAGGCGAGTGTCTCTTCATTCTCGAACAACGTTGAGGTTCGCAGCTCAGATATAAGTTCATAAAATTATCCTCATTCGCAGCCATGTTTTCTGATGTGTTTGTATGTACACGTGTATTGCCACATAGGCATATGCCGCCAGTGTCCTGACGCATGAGTCTCTCAGTTTAGGTTTGTTCCAGTGAGAAATTTGGCAATATTTTGTCTCAGATGTCGAGCTGGTGAGTGTCTCTTCATTCTCGAACAACGTTGAGGTTCGCAGCTCAGATATATGTCGAGAACATTATCCTCATTCGCAGCCATGATTTCTGATGTGTATGTATGTACACGTGTATTGCCACATAGGCATATGCCGCCAGTGTCCTGACGCATGAGTCTCTCAGTTGAGGTTTGTTTCAGTGAGAAATTTGACAATATTTTGGCTCTGATGTCGAGCTGGTGAGTGTCTCTTCATTCTCGAACAACGTTGAGGTTCGCAGCTCAGATATATGTCGAGAACATTATCC
Source organism: Crossaster papposus (assembly GCA_037893245.1). Classification (NCBI taxonomy): domain Eukaryota; kingdom Metazoa; phylum Echinodermata; class Asteroidea; order Velatida; family Solasteridae; genus Crossaster; species Crossaster papposus. The sequence continues at coordinate 223,480 of JBAIAA010000793.1, read as the reverse complement.
TCATTCGCAGCCATGTTTTCTGATGTGTATGTATGTACACGTGTATTGCCACATAGGCATATGCCGCCAGTGTCCAGACGCATGAGTCTCTAAGTTTGGTTTTTTTCCAGTGAGAAATTTGGCAATATTTTGGCTCTGATGTCGAGCTGGCGAGTGTCTCTTTATCCTCGAACTACGTTGAGGTTCGCAGCTCAGATATATGTCGAGAACATTATCCTCATTCGCAGCCATGTTTTCTGATGTGTATGTATGTACACGTGTATTGCCACATAGGCCTATGCCGCCAGTATCCTGACGCATGAGTTTCTCAGTTTTTTTTTTTTCCAGTCAGGAATTTGGCAATATTTTGGCTCGGATGTCGAGCTGGTGAGTGTCTCTTCATTCTCGAACAACGTTGAGGATCGCAGCTCAGATATATGTCGACAAAATTATCCTCATTCGTAGCCATGTGTTCTTATGTGTATGTATGTACATGTGTATTGCCTCATAGGCCTATGCCGCCAGTGTCCTGACGCATGAGTCTCAAAGTTGTGGTCTCTTCCGGTGAGAATTTTGGCGATGTGTTAGCTCAGATGTGGAGGTGGTGAATGTCTCTTCATTCTTGAACAACGTTGAGGTTCGCAGCTCAGATATATGTCAAGAACATTATCCTCATTCGCAGCCATGTTTTCTGATGTGTATGTATGTACACGTGTATTGCCACATAGGCCTATGCCGCCAGTATACTGACGCATGAGTCTCTCAGTTTGTTTGTTTTTCCAGTGAGAAATTTGGCAATATTTTGGCTCGGATGTCGAGCTGGTGAGTGTCTCTTCATTCTCGAACAACGTTGAGGCTCGCAGCTCAGATATATGTCGAGAACATTATCTTCATTCGCAGCCATGTTTTCTGATGTGTATGTATGTACACGTGTATTGCCACATAGGCCTATGCCGCCAGTATCCTGACGCATGAGTCTCTCAGTTTGGTTTTTTTCCAGTGAGAAATTCGGCAATATTTTGGCTCGGATGTCGAGCTGGTGAGTGTCTCTTCATTCTCGAACAACGTTGAGGATCGCAGCTCAGATATATGTCGACAAAATTATCCTCATTCGTAGCCATGTTTTCTTATGTTTATGTATGTACATGTGTATTGCCTCATAGGCCTATGCCGCCAGTGTCCTGACGCATGAGTCTCAAAGTTGTGGTCTCTTCCGGTGACAATTTTGGCGATGTGTTAGCTCAGATGTGGAGGTGGTGAATGTCTCTTCATTCTCGAACAACGTTGAGGTTCGCAGCTCAGATATATGTCGAGAACATTATCCTCATTCGCAGCCATGTTTTCTGATATGTATGTATGTACACGTGTATTGCCACATAGGCCTATGCCGCCAGTATACTGACGCATGAGTCTCTCAGTTTGTTTGTTTTTCCAGTGAGAAATTTGGCAATATTTTGGCTCGGATGTCGAGCTGGTGAGTGTCTCTTCATTCTCGAACAACGTTGAGGATCGCAGCTCAGATATATGTCGACAAAATTATCCTCATTCGTAGCCATGTTTTCTTATGTGTATGTATGTACATGTGTATTGCCTCATAGGCCTATGCCGCCAGTGTCCTGACGCATGAGTCTCAAAGTTGTGGTCTCTTCCGGTGAGAATTTTGGCGATGTGTTAGCTCAGATGTGGAGGTGGTGAATGTCTCTTCATTCTCGAACAACGTTGAGGTTCGCAGCTCAGATATATGTCGAGAACATTATCCTCATTCGCAGCCATGTTTTCTGATGTGTATGTATGTACACGTGTATTGCCACATAGGCCTATGCCGCCAGTATACTGACGCATGAGTCTCTCAGTTTGTTTGTTTTTCCAGTGAGAAATTTGGCAATATTTTGGCTCGGATGTCGAGCTGGTGAGTGTCTCTTCATTCTCAAACAACGTTGAGGCTCGCAGCTCAGATATATGTCGAGAAAATGGTCCTCATTCGCAGCCATGTTTTCTGATGTGTATGTATGTACACGTGTATTACCGCATAGGCCTATGCCGCCAGTATCCTGACGCATGAGTCTCTCAGTTTGGTTTTTTTCCAGTGAGAAATTTGGCAATATTTTGGGTCGGATGTCGAGCTGATGAGCGTCTCTTCATTCTCGAACAACGTTGAGAATCGTAGCTCAGATATATGTCGACAAAATTATCCTCATTCGTAGCCACGTTTTCTTATGTGTATGTATGTACACGTGTATTGCCTCATAGGCCTATGCCGCCAGTGTCCTGACGCATGATTCTCTCAGTTTGTTTGTTTTTCCTGTGAGAAATTTGGCAATATTTTGGCTCGGATGTCGAGCTGGTGAGTGTCTCTTCATTCTCGAACAACGTTGAGGCTCGCAGCTCAGATATATGTCGACAAAATTATCCTCATTCGTAGCCATGTTTTCTTATGTGTATGTATGTACACGTGTATTGCCTCATAGGCCTATGCCGCCCGTGTCCTGATGTATGTGTCTCACAGTTTGGGTTTTTTTCAGTGAGAAATTTTGAAATATTTTGGCTCAGATGTCGAGCAGGCGAGTGTCTGGTCATTCTCGAACAAAGTTGAGGTTCGCAGCTCAGATATAAGTTCAGCAAATTATCCTCATTCGCAGCCATGTTTTCTGATGTGTATGTATGTACACGTGTATTGCCACATATGCCTATGCCGCCAGTATCCTGACGCATGAGTCTCTCAGTTGAGGTTTGTTTCAGTGAGAAATTTGACAATATTTTGGCTCTGATGTCGAGCTGGTGAGTGTCTCTTCATTCTCGAACAACGTTGAGGTTCGCAGCTCAGATATATGTCGAGAACATTATCCTCATTCTCAGCCATGTTTTCTGATGTGTATGTATGTACACGTGTATTGCCACATAGGCATATGCCGCCAGTGTCCAGACGCATGAGTCTCTAAGTTTGGTTTTTTTCCAGTGAGAAATTTGGCAATATTTTGGCTCTGATGTCGAGCTGGCGAGTGTCTCTTCATCCTCGAACTACGTTGAGGTTCGCAGCTCAGATATATGTCGAGAACATTATCCTCATTCGCAGCCATGTTTTCTGATGTGTATGTATGTACACGTGTATTGCCACATAGGCCTATGCCGCCAGTATCCTGACGCATGAGTTTCTCAGTTTTTTTTTTTTCCAATCAGGAATTTGGCAATATTTTGGCTCGGATGTCGAGCTGGTGAGTGTCTCTTCATTCTCGAACAACGTTGAGGATCGCAGCTCAGATATATGTCGACAAAATTATCCTCATTCGTAGCCATGTGTTCTTATGTGTATGTATGTATGTACATGTGTATTGCCTCATAGGCCTATGCCGCCAGTGTCCTGACGCATGAGTCTCAAAGTTGTGGTCTCTTCCGGTGAGAATTTTGGCGATGTGTTAGCTCAGATGTGGAGGTGGTGAATGTCTCTTCATTCTTGAACAACGTTGAGGTTCGCAGCTCAGATATATGTCAAGAACATTATCCTCATTCGTAGCCATGTTTTCTGATGTGTATGTATGTACACGTGTATTGCCACATAGGCCTATGCCGCCAGTATACTGACGCATGAGTCTCTCAGTTTGTTTGTTTTTCCAGTGAGAAATTTGGCAATATTTTGGCTCGGATGTCGAGCTGGTGAGTGTCTCTTCATTCTCGAACAACGTTGAGGCTCGCAGCTCAGATATATGTCGAGAACATTATCTTCATTCGCAGCCATGTTTTCTGATGTGTATGTATGTACACGTGTATTGCCACATAGGCCTATGCCGCCAGTATACTGACGCATGAGTCTCTCAGTTTGTTTGTTTTTCCAGTGAGAAATTTGGCAATATTTTGGCTCGGATGTCGAGCTGGTGAGTGTCTCTTCATTCTCAAACAACGTTGAGGCTCGCAGCTCAGATATATGTCGAGAAAATGGTCCTCATTCGCAGCCATGTTTTCTGATGTGTATGTATGTACACGTGTATTACCGCATAGGCCTATGCCGCCAGTATCCTGACGCATGAGTCTCTCAGTTTGGTTTGTTTCCAGTGAGAAATTTGGCAATATTTTGGGTCGGATGTCGAGCTGATGAACGTCTCTTCATTCTCGAACAACGTTGAGAATCGTAGCTCAGATATATGTCGACAAAATTATCCTCATTCGTAGCCACGTTTTCTTATGTGTATGTATGTACACGTGTATTGCCTCATAGGCCTATGCCGCCAGTGTCCTGACGCATGATTCTCTCAGTTTGTTTGTTTTTCCTGTGAGAAATTTGGCAATATTTTGGCTCGGATGTCGAGCTGGTGAGTGTCTCTTCATTCTCGAACAACGTTGAGGCTCGCAGCTCAGATATATATCGACAAAATTATCCTCATTCGTAGCCATGTTTTCTTATGTGTATGTATGTACACGTGTATTGCCTCATAGGCCTATGCCGCCCGTGTCCTGACGTATGTGTCTCACAGTTTGGTTTTTTTCAGTGAGAAATTTGGAAATATTTTGGCTCAGATGTCGAGCAGGCGAGTGTCTCTTCATTCTCGAACAACGTTGAGGTTCGCAGCTCAGATATAAGTTCATAAAATTATCCTCATTCGCAGCCATGTTTTCTGATGTGTTTGTATGTACACGTGTATTGCCACATAGGCATATGCCGCCAGTGTCCTGACGCATGAGTCTCTCAGTTTAGGTTTGTTCCAGTGAGAAATTTGGCAATATTTTGTCTCAGATGTCGAGCTGGTGAGTGTCTCTTCATTCTCGAACAACGTTGAGGTTCGCAGCTCAGATATATGTCGAGAACATTATCCTCATTCGCAGCCATGATTTCTGATGTGTATGTATGTACACGTGTATTGCCACATAGGCATATGCCGCCAGTGTCCTGACGCATGAGTCTCTCAGTTGAGGTTTGTTTCAGTGAGAAATTTGACAATATTTTGGCTCTGATGTCGAGCTGGTGAGTGTCTCTTCATTCTCGAACAACGTTGAGGTTCGCAGCTCAGATATATGTCGAGAACATTATCCTCATTCGCAGCCATGTTTTCTGATGTGTATGTATGTACACGTGTATTGCCACATAGGCATATGCCGCCAGTGTCCAGACGCATGAGTCTCTAAGTTTGGTTTTTTTCCAGTGAGAAATTTGGCAATATTTTGGCTCTGATGTCGAGCTGGCGAGTGTCTCTTCATCCTCGAACTACGTTGAGGTTCGCAGCTCAGATATATGTCGAGAACATTATCCTCATTCGCAGCCATGTTTTCTGATGTGTATGTATGTACACGTGTATTGCCACATAGGCCTATGCTGCCAGTATCCTGACGCATGAGTTTCTCAGTTTTTTTTTTTCCAGTCAGGAATTTGGCAATATTTTGGCTCGGATGTCGAGCTGGTGAGTGTCTCTTCATTCTCGAACAACGTTGAGGATCGCAGCTCAGATATATGTCGACAAAATTATCCTCATTCGTAGCCATGTGTTCTTATGTGTATGTATGTACATGTGTATTGCCTCATAGGCCTATGCCGCCAGTGTCCTGACGCATGAGTCTCAAAGTTGTGGTCTCTTCCGGTGAGAATTTTGGCGATGTGTTAGCTCAGATGTGGAGGTGGTGAATGTCTCTTCATTCTTGAACAACGTTGAGGTTCGCAGCTCAGATATATGTCAAGAACATTATCCTCATTCGCAGCCATGTTTTCTGATGTGTATGTATGTACACGTGTATTGCCACATAGGCCTATGCCGCCAGTATACTGACGCATGAGTCTCTCAGTTTGTTTGTTTTTCCAGTGAGAAATTTGGCAATATTTTGGCTCGGATGTCGAGCTGGTGAGTGTCTCTTCATTCTCGAACAACGTTGAGGCTCGCAGCTCAGATATATGTCGAGAACATTATCTTCATTCGCAGCCATGTTTTCTGATGTGTATGTATGTACACGTGTATTGCCACATAGGCCTATGCCGCCAGTATCCTGACGCATGAGTCTCTCAGTTTGGTTTTTTTCCAGTGAGAAATTCGGCAATATTTTGGCTCGGATGTCGAGCTGGTGAGTGTCTCTTCATTCTCGAACAACGTTGAGGATCGCAGCTCAGATATATGTCGACAAAATTATCCTCATTCGTAGCCATGTTTTCTTATGTTTATGTATGTACATGTGTATTGCCTCATAGGCCTATGCCGCCAGTGTCCTGACGCATGAGTCTCAAAGTTGTGGTCTCTTCCGGTGACAATTTTGGCGATGTGTTAGCTCAGATGTGGAGGTGGTGAATGTCTCTTCATTCTCGAACAACGTTGAGGTTCGCAGCTCAGATATATGTCGAGAACATTATCCTCATTCGCAGCCATGTTTTCTGATATGTATGCATGTACACGTGTATTGCCACATAGGCCTATGCCGCCAGTATACTGACGCATGAGTCTCTCAGTTTGTTTGTTTTTCCAGTGAGAAATTTGGCAATATTTTGGCTCGGATGTCGAGCTGGTGAGTGTCTCTTCATTCTCAAACAACGTTGAGGATCGCAGCTCAGATATATGTCGACAAAATTATCCTCATTCGTAGCCATGTTTTCTTATGTGTATGTATGTACATGTGTATTGCCTCATAGGCCTATGCCGCCAGTGTCCTGACGCATGAGTCTCAAAGTTGTGGTCTCTTCCGGTGAGAATTTTGGCGATGTGTTAGCTCAGATGTGGAGGTGGTGAATGTCTCTTCATTCTCGAACAACGTTGAGGTTCGCAGCTCAGATATATGTCGAGAACATTATCCTCATTCGCAGCCATGTTTTCTGATGTGTATGTATGTACACGTGTATTGCCACATAGGCCTATGCCGCCAGTATACTGACGCATGAGTCTCTCAGTTTGTTTGTTTTTCCAGTGAGAAATTTGGCAATATTTTGGCTCGGATGTCGAGCTGGTGAGTGTCTCTTCATTCTCAAACAACGTTGAGGCTCGCAGCTCAGATATATGTCGAGAAAATGGTCCTCATTCGCAGCCATGTTTTCTGATGTGTATGTATGTACACGTGTATTACCGCATAGGCCTATGCCGCCAGTATCCTGACGCATGAGTCTCTCAGTTTGGTTTTTTTCCAGTGAGAAATTTGGCAATATTTTGGGTCGGATGTCGAGCTGATGAGCGTCTCTTCATTCTCGAACAACGTTGAGAATCGTAGCTCAGATATATGTCGACAAAATTATCCTCATTCGTAGCCACGTTTTCTTATGTGTATGTATGTACACGTGTATTGCCTCATAGGCCTATGCCGCCAGTGTCCTGACGCATGATTCTCTCAGTTTGTTTGTTTTTCCTGTGAGAAATTTGGCAATATTTTGGCTCGGATGTCGAGCTGGTGAGTGTCTCTTCATTCTCGAACAACGTTGAGGCTCGCAGCTCAGATATATGTCGACAAAATTATCCTCATTCGTAGCCATGTTTTCTTATGTGTATGTATGTACACGTGTATTGCCTCATAGGCCTATGCCGCCCGTGTCCTGATGTATGTGTCTCACAGTTTGGGTTTTTTTCAGTGAGAAATTTTGAAATATTTTGGCTCAGATGTCGAGCAGGCGAGTGTCTGGTCATTCTCGAACAAAGTTGAGGTTCGCAGCTCAGATATAAGTTCAGCAAATTATCCTCATTCGCAGCCATGTTTTCTGATGTGTATGTATGTACACGTGTATTGCCACATATGCCTATGCCGCCAGTATCCTGACGCATGAGTCTCTCAGTTTAGGTTTGTTCCAGTGAGAAATTTGGCAATATTTTGGCTCAGTTGTCGAGCTGGTGAGTGTCTCTTCATTCTCGAACAACGTTGAGGTTCGCAGCTCAGATATATGTCGAGAACATTATCCTCATTCGCAGCCATGTTTTCTGATGTGTATGTATGTACACGTGTATTGCCACATAGGCATATGCCGCCAGGGTCCTTACGCATGAGTCTCTCAGTTTGGGTTTTTTCCAGTGAGAAATTTGGCAATATTTTGGCTCTGATGTCGAGCTGGCGAGTGTCTCTTCATCCTCGAACTACGTTGAGGTTCGCAGCTCAGATATAAGTTCATAAAATTATCCTCATTCGCAGCCATGTTTTCTGATGTGTTTGTATGTACACGTGTATTGCCACATAGGCCTATGCCGCCAGTATACTGACGCATGAGTCTCAAAGTTTTGGTCTCTTCCGGTGAGAATTTTGGCGATGTGTTAGCTCAGATGTGGAGGTGGTGAATGTCTCTTCATTCTCGAACACCGTTGAGGTTCGCAGCTCAGATATAAGTTAAGAACATTATCCTCATTCGCAGCCATGTTTTCTGATGTGTATGTATGTACACGTGTATTGCCACGTAGGCCTATGCCGCCAGTATCCTGACGCATGAGTCTCCCAGTTTGGTTTATTTTCAGTGAGAAATTTGGCAATATTTTAGCTCAGATGTCGAGCTGGCGAGTGTCTCTTCATTCTCGAACAACGTTGAGGTTCGCATCTCAGATATAAGTTCATAAAATTATCCTCATTTGCAGCCATGTTTTCTTATGTTTATGCGAGTACACGTGTAGTGCCACATAGGCTTATGTCGCCAGTGTCCTGACGCATGAGTTTCTCAGTTTAGGTTTGTTCCAGTGAGAAATTTGGCAATATTTTGGCTCAGATGTCGAGCTGGTGAGTGTCTCTTCATTCTCCAACAACGTTGAGGTTCGCAGCTCAGATATAAGTTCATAAAATTATCCTCATTCGCAGCCATGTTTTCTTATGTTTATGCGTGTACACGTGTATTGCCGCAAAGGCTTATGTCGCCAGTGTCCAGAAGCACGAGTCTCACATTTTTTTGGTTTTTCCAGTGAGAAATTTGGCAATAATTTGGCTCGGATGTAGAGCTGGTAAGTGTCGCTCCATTCTCGAACAACGTTGAGGCTCGCAGCTCAGATATAAGTCGAGAAAATTATCCTCATTCGCAGCCATGTTTTCTGATATGTATGTATGTACACGTGTATTGCCACATAAACATATGCCGCCAGTGTCCTGACACACGAGTCTCTCAGTTTTTTGTTTTTTTTCTAGTGAGAAATTTTGAAATGTTTTGGCTCGGATGTCGAGCTGGTGAGTGTCTCTTCATTCTCGAACAACGTTGAGGCTCGCAGCTCAGATATATGTCGAGAAAGTTATCCTCATTCGCAGCCATGTTTTCGTATGTGTATGTATGTACACGTGTATTGCCGCATAGGCCTATGCCGCCAGTATCCTGACGCATGAGTCTCTAAGTTTGTTTGTTTTCCAGTGAGAAATCTGGCAATATTTTTGCTCAGATGTCGGGCTGGTGAGTGTCCCTTCATTCTCAAACAACGTTGAGGCTCGCAGCTCAGATATAAGTCGAGAAAATTATCCTCATTCGCAGCCATGTTTTCTGATGTGTTTGTATGTACACGTGTATTGCCACATAGGCATATGCCGCCAGTGTCCTGACGCATGAGTCTCTCAGTTTAGGTTTGTTCCAGTGAGAAATTTGGCAATATTTTGGCTCAGATGTCGAGCTGGTGAGTGTCCCTTCATTCTCGAACAACGTTGAGGCTCGCAGCTCTGATATATGTCAAGAAAATTATGCTCATTCGCAGCCATGTTTTCTTATGTGTATGTATGTACACGTGTATTGTCACATAGGCATATACCGCCAGTGTCCTGACGCATGAGTCTCCCAGTTTGTTTGTTTTCCAGTGAGAAATTGGGCAATATTTTGGCTCAGATGTCGAGCTGGTGATTGTCTCTTCATTCTCGAACAACGTTGAGGCTCGCAGCTCAAATATATGTCGAGAAAATTATGCTCATTCGCAGCCATGTTTTCTTATGTGTATGTATCTACACGTGTATTGCCACATAGGCATATGCCGCCAGTGTCCTGACGCATGAGTCTCTCAGTTTGGTTTTTTTTCAATGAGAAATGTTGCAATATTTTGGCTCAGATGTCGAGCTGGTGAGTGTCTCTTCATTCTCCAACAACGTTGAGGTTCGCGGCTCAGATATAAGTCGAGAAAATTATCCTCATTCGCAGCCATGTTTTCTGATATGTATGTATGTACACGTGTATTGCCACATAAACATATGCCGCCAGTGTCCTGACACATGAGTCTCTCAGTTTTTTGTTTTTTTTCTAGTGAGAAATTTTGCAATGTTTTGGCTCGGATGTCGAGCTGGTGAGTGTCTCTTCATTCTCGAACAACGTTGAGGCTCGCAGCTCAGATATATGTCGAGAAAGTTATCCTCATTCGCAGCCATGTTTTCGTATGTGTATGTATGTACACGTGTATTGCCGCATAGGCCTATGCCGCCAGTATCCTGACGCATGAGTCTCTAAGTTTGTTTGTTTTCCAGTGAGAAATCTGGCAATATTTTTGCTCAGATGTCGGGCTGGTGAGTGTCCCTTCATTCTCAAACAACGTTGAGGCTCGCAGCTCAGATATAAGTCGAGAAAATTATCCTCATTCGCAGCCATGTTTTCTTATGTGTATGTATGTACACGTGTATTGTCACATAGGCATATACCGCCAGTGTCCTGACGCATGAGTCTCCCAGTTTGTTTTTTTTCCAGTGAGAAATTGGGCAATATTTTGGCTCAGATGTCGAGCTGGTGAGTGTCTCTTCATTCTCGAACAACGTTGAGGCTCGCAGCTCAAATATATGTCGAGAAAATTATGCTCATTCGCAGCCATGTTTTCTTATGTGTATGTATCTACACGTGTATTGCCACATAGGCATATGCCGCCAGTGTCCTGACGCATGAGTCTCTCAGTTTGGTTTTTTTTCAATGAGAAATGTTGCAATATTTTGGCTCAGATGTCGAGCTGGTGAGTGTCTCTTCATTCTCCAACAACGTTGAGGTTCGCAGCTCAGATATAAGTCGAGAAAATTGTCCTCATTCGCAGCCATGTTTTCTGATGTGTATGTATGTACACGTGTATTGCCACATATGCTTATGTCGCCAGTGTCCAGAAGCATGAGTCTCACATTTTTTTTGTTTTTCCAGTGAGAAATTTGGCAATAATTTGGCTCGGATGTAGAGCTGGTAAGTGTCTCTCCCAACCTCGAACAACGTTGAGGCTCGCAGCTCAGATATAAGTCGAGAACATTATCCTCATTCGCAGCCATGTTTTCTTATGTGTATGTATGTACACGTGTATTGCCACATAGGCATATGCCGCCAGTGTCCTTACGCATGAGTCTCTCAGTTTGGTTTTTTTCCAGTGAGAAACTTTGCAATATGTTGGCTCAGATGTCGAGCTGGTGAGTGTCTCTTCATTCTCCAACAACGTTGAGGTTCGCAGCTCAGATATAAGTCGATAAAATTATCCTCATTCGCAGCCATGTGTTCTGATATGTATGTATGTACACGTGTATTGCCTCATAGGCCTATGCCGCCAGTGTCCTGACGCATGAGTCTCAAAGTTTTGGTCTCTTCCGGTGAGAATTTTGGCGATGTGTTAGCTCAGATGTGGAGGTGGTGAATGTTTCTTCATTCTCGAACACCGTTAAGGTTCGCAGCTCAGATATATGTTGAGAACATTATCCTCATTCGCAGCCATGTTTTCTGATGTGTATGTATGTACACGTGTATTGCCACCTAGGCCTATGCCGCCAGTATCCTGACGCATGAGTCTCTCAGTTTGTTTGTTTTTCCAGTGAGAAATTTGGCAATATTTTGGCTCGGATGTCGAGCTGGCGAGTGTCTCTTCAATCTCGAACAACGTTGAGGTTCGCATCTCAGATATAAGTTCATAAAATTATCCTCATTCGCAGCCATGTTTTCTTATGTTTATGCGTGTACACGTGTATTGCCGCAAAGGCTTATGTCGCCAGTGTCCAGAAGCATGAGTCTCACATTTTTTTTGTTTTTCCAGTGAGAAATTTGGCAATAATTTGGCTCGGATGTAGAGCTGGTAAGTGTCGCTCCATTCTCGAACAACGTTGAGAAAATTATCCTCATTCGCAGCCATGTTTTCTGATATGTATGTATGTACACGTGTATTGCCACATAAACATATGCCGCCAGTGTCCTGACACATGAGTCTCTCAGTTTTTTGTTTTTTTTCTAGTGAGAAATTTTGCAATGTTTTGGCTCGGATGTCTAGCTGGTGAGTGTCTCTTCATTCTCGAACAACGTTGAGGCTCGCAGCTCAGATATATGTCGAGAAAGTTATCCTCATTCGCAGCCATGTTTTCGTATGTGTATGTATGTACACGTGTATTGCCGCATAGGCCTATGCCGCCAGTATCCTGACGCATGAGTCTCTAAGTTTGGGTTTGTTCCAGTGAGAAATTTGGCAATATTTTGGCTCAGATGTCGAGCTGGTGAGTGTCTCTTCATTCTCGAACAACGTTGAGGCTCGCAGCTCTGATATATGTCAAGAAAATTATGCTCATTCGCAGCCATGTTTTCTTATGTGTATGTATGTACACGTGTATTGTCACATAGGCATATACCGCCAGTGTCCTGACGCATGAGTCTCCCAGTTTGTTTTTTTTCCAGTGAGAAATTGGGCAATATTTTGGCTCAGATATCGAGCTGGTGAGTGTCTCTTCATTCTCGAACAACGTTGAGGCTCGCAGCTCAAATATATGTCGAGAAAATTATGCTCATTCGCAGCCATGTTTTCTTATGTGTATGTATCTACACGTGTATTGCCACATAGGCATATGCCGCCAGTGTCCTGACGCATGAGTCTCTCAGTTTGGTTTTTTTTCAATGAGAAATGTTGCAATATTTTGGCTCAGATGTCGAGCTGGTGAGTGTCTCTTCATTCTCCAACAACGTTGAGGTTCGCAGCTCAGATATAAGTCGAGAAAATTGTCCTCATTCACAGCCATGTTTTCTGATGTGTATGTATGTACACGTGTATTGCCACATATGCTTATGTCGCCAGTGTCCAGAAGCATGAGTCTCACATTTTTTTTGTTTTTCCAGTGAGAAATTTGGCAATAATTTGGCTCGGATGTAGAGCTGGTAAGTGTCTCTCCATTCTCGAACAACGTTGAGGCTTGCAGCTCAGATATAAGTCGAGAAAATTATCCTCATTCGCAGCCATGTTTTCTTATGTGTATGTATGTACACGTGTATTGCCACATAGGCATATGCCGCCAGTGTCCTGACGCATGAGTCTCTCAGTTTGGTTTTTTTCCAGTGAGAAACTTTGCAATATGTTGGCTCAGATGTCGAGCTGGTGAGTGTCTCTTCATTCTCCAACAACGTTGAGGTTCGCAGCTCAGATATAAGTCGAGAAAATTATCCTCATTCGCAGCCATGTGTTCTGATACGTATGTATGTACACGTGTATTGCCTCATAGGCCTATGCTGCCAGTGTCCTGACGCATGAGTCTCAAAGTTTTGGTCTCTTCCGGTGAGAATTTTGGCGATGTGTTAGCTCAGATGTGGAGGTGGTGAATGTCTCTTCATTCTCGAACACCGTTGAGGTTCGCAGCTCAGATATAAGTAAAGAACACTATCCTCATTCGCAGCCATGTTTTCTGATGTGTATGTATGTACACGTGTATTGCCACATAGGCCTATGCCGCCAGTATCCTGACGCATGAGTCTCCCAGTTTGGTTTTTTTTCAGTGAGAAATTTGGCAATATTTTGGCTCAGATGTCGAGCTGGCGAGTGTCTCTTCATTCTCCAACAACGTTGAGGTTCGCAGCTCAGATATAAGTCGAGAAAATTGTCCTCATTCACAGCCATGTTTTCTGATGTGTATGTATGTACACGTGTATTGCCACATATGCTTATGTCGCCAGTGTCCAGAAGCATGAGTCTCACATTTTTTTTGTTTTTCCAGTGAGAAATTTGGCAATAATTTGGCTCGGATGTAGAGCTGGTAAGTGTCTCTCCATTCTCGAACAACGTTGAGGCTTGCAGCTCAGATATAAGTCGAGAAAATTATCCTCATTCGCAGCCATGTTTTCTTATGTGTATGTATGTACACGTGTATTGCCACATAGGCATATGCCGCCAGTGTCCTGACGCATGAGTCTCTCAGTTTGGTTTTTTTCCAGTGAGAAACTTTGCAATATGTTGGCTCAGATGTCGAGCTGGTGAGTGTCTCTTCATTCTCCAACAACGTTGAGGTTCGCAGCTCAGATATAAGTCGAGAAAATTATCCTCATTCGCAGCCATGTGTTCTGATACGTATGTATGTACACGTGTATTGCCTCATAGGCCTATGCTGCCAGTGTCCTGACGCATGAGTCTCAAAGTTTTGGTCTCTTCCGGTGAGAATTTTGGCGATGTGTTAGCTCAGATGTGGAGGTGGTGAATGTCTCTTCATTCTCGAACACCGTTGAGGTTCGCAGCTCAGATATAAGTTAAGAACACTATCCTCATTCGCAGCCATGTTTTCTGATGTGTATGTATGTACACGTGTATTGCCACATAGGCCTATGCCGCCAGTATCCTGACGCATGAGTCTCCCAGTTTGGTTTTTTTTCAGTGAGAAATTTGGCAATATTTTGGCTCAGATGTCGAGCTGGCGAGTGTCTCTTCATTCTCGAACAACGTTGAGGTTCGCATCTCAGATATAAGTTCATAAAATTATCCTCATTCGCAGCCATGTTTTCTTATGTTTATGCGTGTACACGTGTAGTGCCACATAGGCTTATGTCGCCAGTGTCCTGACGCATGAGTTTCTCAGTTTAGGTTTGTTCCAGTGAGAAATTTGGCAATATTTTGGCTCAGATGTCGAGCTGGTGAGTGTCTCTTCATTCTCCAACAACGTTGAGGTTCGCAGCTCAGATATAAGTTCATAAAATTATCCTCATTCGCAGCCATGTTTTCTCATGTGTATGTATGTACACGTGTATTGCCACATAGACATATGCCGCCAGTGTCCTGACGCATGAGTCTCTCAGTTTGGTTTTTTTCCAGTGAGAAACTTTGCAATATGTTGGCTCAGATGTCGAGCTGGTGAGTGTCTCTTCATTCTCCAACAACGTTGAGGTTCGCAGCTCAGATATAAGTCGAGAAAATTATCCTCATTCGCAGCCATGTGTTCTGATATGTATGTATGTACACGTGTATTGCCTCATAGGCCTATGCCGCCCGTGTCCTGACGCATGAGTCTCAAAGTTTTGGTCTCTTCCGGTGAGAATTTTGGTGATGTGTTAGCTCAGATGTGGAGGTGGTGAATGTTTCTTCATTCTCGAAAACCGTTAAGGTTCGCAGCTTAGATATATGTTGAGAACATTATCCTCATTTGCAGCCATGTTTTCTGATGTGTATGTATGTACACGTGTATTGCCACATAGGCCTATGCCGCCAGTATCCTGACGCATGAGTCTCTCAGTTTGTTTGTTTTTCCAGTGAGAAATTTGGCAATATTTTGGCTCGGATGTCGAGCTGGCGAGTGTCTCTTCATTCTCGAACAACGTTGAGGTTCGCATCTCAGATATAAGTTCATAAAATTATCCTCATTCGCAGCCATGTTTTCTTATGTTTATGCGTGCACACGTGTATTGCCTCAAAGGCTTATATCGCCAGTGTCCAGAAGCATGAGTCTCACATTTTTTTTGTTTTTCCAGTGAAAAATTTGGCAATAATTTGGCTCGGATGTAGAGCTGGTAAGTGTCTCTCCATTCTCGAACAACGTTGAGGCTCGCAGCTCAGATATAAGTCGAGAAAATTATCCTCATTCGCAGCCATGTTTTCTGATATGTATGTATGTACACGTGTATTGCCACATAAACATATGCCGCCAGTGTCCTGACACATGAGTCTCTCAGTTTTTGGGGTTTTTTCTAGTGAGAAATTTTGCAATATTTTGGCTCGGATGTCGAGCTGGTGAGTGTCTCTTCATTCTCGAACAACGTTGAGGCTCGCAGCTCAGATATATGTCGAGAAAGTTATCCTCATTCGCAGCCATGTTTTTGTATGTGTATGTATGTACACGTGTATTGCCGCATAGGCCTATGCCGCCAGTATCCTGACGCATGAGTCTCTAAGTTTGTTTGTTTTCCAATGAGAAATTTGGCAATATTTTTGCTCAGAAGTCGGGCTGGTGAGTGTCCCTTCATTCTCAAACAACGTTGAGGCTCGCAGCTCAGATATAAGTCGAGAAAATTATCCTCATTCGCAGCCATGTTTTCTGATGTGTTTGTATGTACACGTGTAGTGCCACATAGGCATATGCAGCCAGTGTCCTGACGCATGAGTCTCTCAGTTTGGTTTTTTTCCAATGAGAAATGTTGCAATATTTTGGCTCGGATGTCGAGCTGGCGAGTGTCTCTTCATTCTCGAACAACGTTGAGGTTCGCAGCTCAGATATATGTTGAGAACATTATCCTCATTCGCAGCCATGTTTTCTGATGTGTATGTATGTACACGTGTATTGCCACATAGGCCTATGCCGCCAGTGTCCTGACGCATGAGTCTCACAGTTTGTTTGTTTTCAGTGAGAAATTTGGCAATATTTTGGCTCAGATGTCGAGCTGGCGAGTGTCTCTTCATTCTCGAACAACCTTGAGGTTCACATCTCAGATATAAGTTCATAAAATTATCCTCATTCGCAGCCATGTTTTCTGATGTGTATGTATGTACATGTGTATTGCCACATAGGCCTATGCCGCCAGTGTCCTGACGCATGAGTTTCTCAGTTTAGGTTTGTTCCAGTGAGAAATTTGGCAATATTTTGGCTCAGATGTCGAGCTGGTGAGTGTCTCTTCATTCTCAAACAACGTTGAGGCTCGCAGCTCAAATATATATCGAAAAAATTATGCTCATTCGCAGCCATGTTTTCTTATGTGTATGTATGTACACGTGTATTGCCACATAGGCCTATGCCGCCAGTATCCTGACGCATGAGTCTCTCAGTTTGTTTGTTTTTCCAGTGAGAAATTTGGCAATATTTTGGCTCGGATGTCGAGCTGGTGAGTGTCTCTTCATTATCGAACAACGTTGAGGCTCGCAGCTCAGATATATGTCGAAAAATTGTCCTCATTCGCAGCCATGTTTTCTTAAGTGTATGGATGTACACGTGTATTGCCTCATAGGCCTATGCTGCCAGTGTCCTGACGCATGAGTCTCACAGTTTGAGAAATTTGGCAATATTTTGGCTCAGCTGTCGAGCTGGCGAGTGTCTCTTCATTCTCAAACAACGTTGAGGTTCACATCTCAGATATAAGTTCATAAAATTATCCTCATTCGCAGCCATGTTTTCTTATGTTTATGCGTGTACACGTGTAGTGTCACATAGGCATATACCGCCAGTGTCCTGACGCATGAGTCTCTCCGTTTGTTTTTTTTCTAGTGAGAAATTTTGCAATGTTTTGGCTCAGATGTCGAGCTGGTGAGTGTCTCTTCATTCGCCAACAACGTTGAGGTTCGCAGCTCAGATATAAGTCGAGAAAATTATCCTCATTCGCAGCCATGTGTTCTGATATGTATGTGTGTACACGTGTATTGCCTCATAGGCCTATGCCGCCAGTGTCCTGACGCATGAGTCTCAAAGTTTTGGTCTTCTTCCGGTGAGAATTTTGGCGATGTGTTAGGTCAGATGTTGAGGTGGTGAATCTCTCTTCATTTTCGAACAACGTTGAGGTTCGCAGCTCAGATATATGTTGAGAACATTATCCTCATTCGCAGCCATGTTTTCTGATGTGTATGTATGTACACGTGTATTGCCACATAGGCCTATGCCGCCAGTGTCCTGACGCATGAGTCTCACAGTTTGTTTGTTTTCAGTGAGAAATTTGGCAATATTTTGGCTCAGATGTCGAGCTGGCGAGTGTCTCTTCATTCTCGAACAACCTTGAGGTTCACATCTCAGATATAAGTTCATAAAATTATCCTCATTCGCAGCCATGTTTTCTGATGTGTATGTATGTACATGTGTATTGCCACATAGGCCTATGCCGCCAGTGTCCTGACGCATGAGTTTCTCAGTTTAGGTTTGTTCCAGTGAGAAATTTGGCAATATTTTGGCTCAGATGTCGAGCTGGTGAGTGTCTCTTCATTCTCAAACAACGTTGAGGCTCGCAGCTCAAATATATATCGAAAAAATTATGCTCATTCGCAGCCATGTTTTCTTATGTGTATGTATGTACACGTGTATTGCCACATAGGCCTATGCCGCCAGTATCCTGACGCATGAGTCTCTCAGTTTGTTTGTTTTTCCAGTGAGAAATTTGGCAATATTTTGGCTCGGATGTCGAGCTGGTGAGTGTCTCTTCATTATCGAACAACGTTGAGGCTCGCAGCTCAGATATATGTCGAAAAATTGTCCTCATTCGCAGCCATGTTTTCTTAAGTGTATGGATGTACACGTGTATTGCCTCATAGGCCTATGCTGCCAGTGTCCTGACGCATGAGTCTCACAGTTTGAGAAATTTGGCAATATTTTGGCTCAGCTGTCGAGCTGGCGAGTGTCTCTTCATTCTCAAACAACGTTGAGGTTCACATCTCAGATATAAGTTCATAAAATTATCCTCATTCGCAGCCATGTTTTCTTATGTTTATGCGTGTACACGTGTAGTGTCACATAGGCATATACCGCCAGTGTCCTGACGCATGAGTCTCTCCGTTTGTTTTTGTTCCAGTGAGAAACTTTGCAATATTTTGGCTCAGATGTCGAGCTGGTGAGTGTCTCTTCATTCGCCAACAACGTTGAGGTTCGCAGCTCAGATATAAGTCGAGAAAATTATCCTCATTCGCAGCCATGTGTTCTGATATGTATGTGTGTACACGTGTATTGCCTCATAGGCCTATGCCGCCAGTGTCCTGACGCATGAGTCTCAAAGTTTTGGTCTTCTTCCGGTGAGAATTTTGGCGATGTGTTAGGTCAGATGTTGAGGTGGTGAATCTCTCTTCATTCTCGAACAACGTTGAGGTTCGCAGCTCAGATATATGTTGAGAACATTATCCTCATTCGCAGCCATGTTTTCTGATGTGTATGTATGTACACGTGTATTGCCACATAGGCCTATGCCGCCAGTGTCCTGACGCATGAGTCTCACAGTTTGTTTGTTTTCAGTGAGAAATTTGGCAATATTTTGGCTCAGATGTCGAGCTGGCGAGTGTCTCTTCATTCTCGAACAACCTTGAGGTTCACATCTCAGATATAAGTTCATAAAATTATCCTCATTCGCAGCCATGTTTTCTGATGTGTATGTATGTACATGTGTATTGCCACATAGGCCTATGCCGCCAGTGTCCTGACACATGAGTCTCTCAGTTTTTTGTTTTTTTTCTAGTGAGAAATTTTGCAATGTTTTGGCTCGGATGTCGAGCTGGTGAGTGTCTCTTCATTCTCTAACAACGTTGAGGCTCGCAGCTCAGATATATGTCGAGAAAGTTATCCTCATTCGCAGCCATGTTTTCGTATGTGTATGTATGTACACGTGTATTGCCGCATAGGCCTATGCCGCCAGTATCCTGACGCATGAGTCTCTAAGTTTGTTTGTTTTCCAGTGAGAAATCTGGCAATATTTTTGCTCAGATGTCGGGCTGGTGAGTGTCCCTTCATTCTCAAACAACGTTGAGGCTCGCAGCTCAGATATAAGTCGAGAAAATTATCCTCATTCGCAGCCATGTTTTCTGATGTGTTTGTATGTACACGTGTATTGCCACATAGGCATATGCCGCCAGTGTCCTGACGCATGAGTCTCTCAGTTTAGGTTTGTTCCAGTGAGAAATTTGGCAATATTTTGGCTCAGATGTCGAGCTGGTGAGTGTCTCTTCATTCTCGAACAACGTTGAGGCTCGCAGCTCTGATATATGTCAAGAAAATTATGCTCATTCGCAGCCATGTTTTCTTATGTGTATGTATGTACACGTGTATTGTCACATAGGCATATACCGCCAGTGTCCTGACGCATGAGTCTCCCAGTTTTTTTTTTTTCCAGTGAGAAATTGGGCAATATTTTGGCTCAGATATCGAGCTGGTGAGTGTCTCTTCATTCTCGAACAACGTTGAGGCTCGCAGCTCAAATATATGTCGAGAAAATTATGCTCATTCGCAGCCATGTTTTCTTATGTGTATGTATCTACACGTGTATTGCCACATAGGCCTATGCTGCCAGTGTCCTGACGCATGAGTCTCACAGTTTGAGAAATTTGGCAATATTTTGGCTCAGCTGTCGAGCTGGCGAGTGTCTCTTCATTCTCAAACAACGTTGAGGTTCACATGTCAGATATAAGTTCATAAAATTATCCTCATTCGCAGCCATGTTTTCTTATGTTTATGCGTGTACACGTGTAGTGTCACATAGGCATATACCGCCAGTGTCCTGACGCATGAGTCTCTCCGTTTGTTTTTGTTCCAGTGAGAAACTTTGCAATATTTTGGCTAAGATGTCGAGCTGGTGAGTGTCTCTTCATTCGCCAACAACGTTGAGGTTCGCAGCTCAGATATAAGTCGAGAAAATTATCCTCATTCGCAGCCATGTGTTCTGATATGTATGTGTGTACACGTGTATTGCCTCATAGGCCTATGCCGCCAGTGTCCTGACGCATGAGTCTCAAAGTTTTGGTCTTCTTCCGGTGAGAATTTTGGCGATGTGTTAGGTCAGATGTTGAGGTGGTGAATCTCTCTTCATTCTCGAACAACGTTGAGGTTCGCAGCTCAGATATATGTTGAGAACATTATCCTCATTCGCAGCCATGTTTTCTGATGTGTATGTATGTACACGTGTATTGCCACATAGGCCTATGCCGCCAGTGTCCTGACGCATGAGTCTCACAGTATGTTTGTTTTCAGTGAGAAATTTGGCAATATTTTGGCTCAGATGTCGAGCTGGCGAGTGTCTCTTCATTCTCGAACAACCTTGAGGTTCACATCTCAGATATAAGTTTATAAAATTATCCTCATTCGCAGCCATGTTTTCTGATGTGTATGTATGTACATGTGTATTGCCACATAGGCCTATGCCGCCAGTGTCCTGACACATGAGTCTCTCAGTTTTTTGTTTTTTTTCTAGTGAGAAATTTTGCAATGTTTTGGCTCGGATGTCGAGCTGGTGAGTGTCTCTTCATTCTCTAACAACGTTGAGGCTCGCAGCTCAGATATATGTCGAGAAAGTTATCCTCATTCGCAGCCATGTTTTCGTATGTGTATGTATGTACACGTGTATTGCCGCATAGGCCTATGCCGCCAGTATCCTGACGCATGAGTCTCTAAGTTTGTTTGTTTTCCAGTGAGAAATCTGGCAATATTTTTGCTCAGATGTCGGGCTGGTGAGTGTCCCTTCATTCTCAAACAACGTTGAGGCTCGCAGCTCAGATATAAGTCGAGAAAATTATCCTCATTCGCAGCCATGTTTTCTGATGTGTTTGTATGTACACGTGTATTGCCACATAGGCATATGCCGCCAGTGTCCTGACGCATGAGTCTCTCAGTTTAGGTTTGTTCCAGTGAGAAATTTGGCAATATTTTGGCTCAGATGTCGAGCTGGTGAGTGTCTCTTCATTCTCGAACAACGTTGAGGCTCGCAGCTCTGATATATGTCAAGAAAATTATGCTCATTCGCAGCCATGTTTTCTTATGTGTATGTATGTACACGTGTATTGTCACATAGGCATATACCGCCAGTGTCCTGACGCATGAGTCTCCCAGTTTTTTTTTTTTCCAGTGAGAAATTGGGCAATATTTTGGCTCAGATATCGAGCTGGTGAGTGTCTCTTCATTCTCGAACAACGTTGAGGCTCGCAGCTCAAATATATGTCGAGAAAATTATGCTCATTCGCAGCCATGTTTTCTTATGTGTATGTATCTACACGTGTATTGCCACATAGGCATATGCCGCCAGTGTCCTGACGCATGAGTCTCTCAGTTTGGTTTTTTTTCAATGAGAAATGTTGCAATATTTTGGCTCAGATGTCGAGCTGGTGAGTGTCTCTTCATTCTCCAACAACGTTGAGGTTCGCAGCTCAGATATAAGTCGAGAAAATTGTCCTCATTCACAGCCATGTTTTCTGATGTGTATGTATGTACACGTGTATTGCCACATATGCTTATGTCGCCAGTGTCCAGAAGCATGAGTCTCACATTTTTTTTGTTTTTCCAGTGAGAAATTTGGCAATAATTTGGCTCGGATGTAGAGCTGGTAAGTGTCTCTCCATTCTCGAACAACGTTGAGGCTTGCAGCTCAGATATAAGTCGAGGAAATTATCCTCATTCGCAGCCATGTTTTCTTATGTGTATGTATGTACACGTGTATTGCCACATAGGCATATGCCGCCAGTGTCCTGACGCATGAGTCTCTCAGTTTGGTTTTTTTCCAGTGAGAAACTTTGCAATATGTTGGCTCAGATGTCGAGCTGGTGAGTGTCTCTTCATTCTCCAACAACGTTGAGGTTCGCAGCTCAGATATAAGTCGAGAAAATTATCCTCATTCGCAGCCATGTGTTCTGATATGTATGTATGTACACGTGTATTGCCTCATAGGCCTATGCTGCCAGTGTCCTGACGCATGAGTCTCAAAGTTTTGGTCTCTTCCGGTGAGAATTTTGGCGATGTGTTAGCTCAGATGTGGAGGTGGTGAATGTCTCTTCATTCTCGAACACCGTTGAGGTTCGCAGCTCAGATATAAGTTAAGAACACTATCCTCATTCGCAGCCATGTTTTCTGATGTGTATGTATGTACACGTGTATTGCCACATAGGCCTATGCCGCCAGTATCCTGACGCATGAGTCTCCCAGTTTGGTTTTTTTTCAGTGAGAAATTTGGCAATATTTTGGCTCAGATGTCGAGCTGGCGAGTGTCTCTTCATTCTCGAACAACGTTGAGGTTCGCATCTCAGATATAAGTTCATAAAATTATCCTCATTCGCAGCCATGTTTTCTTATGTTTATGCGTGTACACGTGTAGTGCCACATAGGCTTATGTCGCCAGTGTCCTGACGCATGAGTTTCTCAGTTTAGGTTTGTTCCAGTGAGAAACTTTGCAATATTTTGGCTCAGATGTCGAGCTGGTGAGTGTCTCTTCATTCGCCAACAACGTTGAGGTTCGCAGCTCAGATATAAGTCGAGAAAATTATCCTCATTCGCAGCCATGTGTTCTGATATGTATGTGTGTACACGTGTATTGCCTCATAGGCCTATGCCGCCAGTGTCCTGACGCATGAGTCTCAAAGTTTTGGTCTTCTTCCGGTGAGAATTTTGGCGATGTGTTAGGTCAGATGTTGAGGTGGTGAATCTCTCTTCATTCTCGAACAACGTTGAGGTTCGCAGCTCAGATATATGTTGAGAAAATTATCCTCATTCGCAGCCATGTTTTCTGATGTGTATGTATGTACACGTGTATTGCCACATAGGCCTATGCCGCCAGTGTCCTGACGCATGAGTCTCACAGTTTGTTTGTTTTCAGTGAGAAATTTGGCAATATTTTGGCTCAGTTGTCGAGCTGGTGAGTGTCTCTTCATTCGCCAACAACGTTGAGGTTCGCAGCTCAGATATAAGTCGAGAAAATTATCCTCATTCGCAGCCATGTGTTCTGATATGTATGTGTGTACACGTGTATTGCCTCATAGGCCTATGCCGCCAGTGTCCTGACGCATGAGTCTCAAAGTTTTGGTCTTCTTCCGGTGAGAATTTTGGCGATGTGTTAGGTCAGATGTTGAGGTGGTGAATCTCTCTTCATTCTCGAACAACGTTGAGGTTCGCAGCTCAGATATATGTTGAGAACATTATCCTCATTCGCAGCCATGTTTTCTGATGTGTATGTATGTACACGTGTATTGCCACATAGGCATATGCCGCCAGTGTCCTGACGCATGAGTCTCACAGTTTGTTTGTTTTCAGTGAGAAATTTGGCAATATTTTGGCTCAGATGTCGAGCTGGCGAGTGTCTCTTCATTCTCGAACAACCTTGAGGTTCACATCTCAGATATAAGTTCATAAAATTATCCTCATTCGCAGCCATGTTTTCTGATGTGTATGTATGTACATGTGTATTGCCACATAGGCCTATGCCGCCAGTGTCCTGACACATGAGTCTCTCAGTTTTTTGTTTTTTTTCTAGTGAGAAATTTTGCAATGTTTTGGCTCGGATGTCGAGCTGGTGAGTGTCTCTTCATTCTCTAACAACGTTGAGGCTCGCAGCTCAGATATATGTCGAGAAAGTTATCCTCATTCGCAGCCATGTTTTCGTATGTGTATGTATGTACACGTGTATTGCCGCATAGGCCTATGCCGCCAGTATCCTGACGCATGAGTCTCTAAGTTTGTTTGTTTTCCAGTGAGAAATCTGGCAATATTTTTGCTCAGATGTCGGGCTGGTGAGTGTCCCTTCATTCTCAAACAACGTTGAGGCTCGCAGCTCAGATATAAGTCGAGAAAATTATCCTCATTCGCAGCCATGTTTTCTGATGTGTTTGTATGTACACGTGTATTGCCACATAGGCATATGCCGCCAGTGTCCTGACGCATGAGTCTCTCAGTTTAGGTTTGTTCCAGTGAGAAATTTGGCAATATTTTGGCTCAGATGTCGAGCTGGTGAGTGTCTCTTCATTCTCGAACAACGTTGAGGCTCGCAGCTCTGATATATGTCAAGAAAATTATGCTCATTCGCAGCCATGTTTTCTTATGTGTATGTATGTACACGTGTATTGTCACATAGGCATATACCGCCAGTGTCCTGACGCATGAGTCTCCCAGTTTGTTTTTTTTCCAGTGAGAAATTGGGCAATATTTTGGCTCAGATATCGAGCTGGTGAGTGTCTCTTCATTCTCGAACAACGTTGAGGCTCGCAGCTCAAATATATGTCGAGAAAATTATGCTCATTCGCAGCCATGTTTTCTTATGTGTATGTATCTACACGTGTATTGCCACATAGGCATATGCCGCCAGTGTCCTGACGCATGAGTCTCTCAGTTTGGTTTTTTTTCAATGAGAAATGTTGCAATATTTTGGCTCAGATGTCGAGCTGGTGAGTGTCTCTTCATTCTCCAACAACGTTGAGGTTCGCAGCTCAGATATAAGTCGAGAAAATTGTCCTCATTCACAGCCATGTCTTCTGATGTGTATGTATGTACACGTGTATTGCCACATATGCTTATGTCGCCAGTGTCCAGAAGCATGAGTCTCACATTTTTTTTGTTTTTCCAGTGAGAAATTTGGCAATAATTTGGCTCGGATGTAGAGCTGGTAAGTGTCTCTCCATTCTCGAACAACGTTGAGGCTTGCAGCTCAGATATAAGTCGAGAAAATTATCCTCATTCGCAGCCATGTTTTCTTATGTGTATGTATGTACACGTGTATTGCCACATAGGCATATGCCGCCAGTGTCCTGACGCATGAGTCTCTCAGTTTGGTTTTTTTCCAGTGAGAAACTTTGCAATATGTTGGCTCAGATGTCGAGCTGGTGAGTGTCTCTTCATTCTCCAACAACGTTGAGGTTCGCAGCTCAGATATAAGTCGAGAAAATTATCCTCATTCGCAGCCATGTGTTCTGATATGTATGTATGTACACGTGTATTGCCTCATAGGCCTATGCTGCCAGTGTCCTGACGCATGAGTCTCAAAGTTTTGGTCTCTTCCGGTGAGAATTTTGGCGATGTGTTAGCTCAGATGTGGAGGTGGTGAATGTCTCTTCATTCTCGAACACCGTTGAGGTTCGCAGCTCAGATATAAGTTAAGAACACTATCCTCATTCGCAGCCATGTTTTCTGATGTGTATGTATGTACACGTGTATTGCCACATAGGCCTATGCCGCCAGTATCCTGACGCATGAGTCTCCCAGTTTGGTTTTTTTTCAGTGAGAAATTTGGCAATATTTTGGCTCAGATGTCGAGCTGGCGAGTGTCTCTTCATTCTCGAACAACGTTGAGGTTCGCATCTCAGATATAAGTTCATAAAATTATCCTCATTCGCAGCCATGTTTTCTTATGTTTATGCGTGTACACGTGTAGTGCCACATAGGCTTATGTCGCCAGTGTCCTGACGCATGAGTTTCTCAGTTTAGGTTTGTTCCAGTGAGAAACTTTGCAATATTTTGGCTCAGATGTCGAGCTGGTGAGTGTCTCTTCATTCGCCAACAACGTTGAGGTTCGCAGCTCAGATATAAGTCGAGAAAATTATCCTCATTCGCAGCCATGTGTTCTGATATGTATGTGTGTACACGTGTATTGCCTCATAGGCCTATGCCGCCAGTGTCCTGACGCATGAGTCTCAAAGTTTTGGTCTTCTTCCGGTGAGAATTTTGGCGATGTGTTAGGTCAGATGTTGAGGTGGTGAATCTCTCTTCATTCTCGAACAACGTTGAGGTTCGCAGCTCAGATATATGTTGAGAACATTATCCTCATTCGCAGCCATGTTTTCTGATGTGTATGTATGTACACGTGTATTGCCACATAGGCCTATGCCGCCAGTGTCCTGACGCATGAGTCTCACAGTTTGTTTGTTTTCAGTGAGAAATTTGGCAATATTTTGGCTCAGATGTCGAGCTGGCGAGTGTCTCTTCATTCTCGAACAACCTTGAGGTTCACATCTCAGATATAAGTTCATAAAATTATCCTCATTCGCAGCCATGTTTTCTGATGTGTATGTATGTACATGTGTATTGCCACATAGGCCTATGCCGCCAGTGTCTTGACACATGAGTCTCTCAGTTTTTTGTTTTTTTTCTAGTGAGAAATTTTGCAATGTTTTGGCTCGGATGTCGAGCTGGTGAGTGTCTCTTCATTCTCTAACAACGTTGAGGCTCGCAGCTCAGATATATGTCGAGAAAGTTATCCTCATTCGCAGCCATGTTTTCGTATGTGTATGTATGTACACGTGTATTGCCGCATAGGCCTATGCCGCCAGTATCCTGACGCATGAGTCTCTAAGTTTGTTTGTTTTCCAGTGAGAAATCTGGCAATATTTTTGCTCAGATGTCGGGCTGGTGAGTGTCCCTTCATTCTCAAACAACGTTGAGGCTCGCAGCTCAGATATAAGTCGAGAAAATTATCCTCATTCGCAGCCATGTTTTCTGATGTGTTTGTATGTACACGTGTATTGCCACATAGGCATATGCCGCCAGTGTCCTGACGCATGAGTCTCTCAGTTTAGGTTTGTTCCAGTGAGAAATTTGGCAATATTTTGGCTCAGATGTCGAGCTGGTGAGTGTCTCTTCATTCTCGAACAACGTTGAGGCTCGCAGCTCTGATATATGTCAAGAAAATTATGCTCATTCGCAGCCATGTTTTCTTATGTGTATGTATGTACACGTGTATTGTCACATAGGCATATACCGCCAGTGTCCTGACGCATGAGTCTCCCAGTTTGTTTTTTTTCCAGTGAGAAATTGGGCAATATTTTGGCTCAGATATCGAGCTGGTGAGTGTCTCTTCATTCTCGAACAACGTTGAGGCTCGCAGCTCAAATATATGTCGAGAAAATTATGCTCATTCGCAGCCATGTTTTCTTATGTGTATGTATCTACACGTGTATTGCCACATAGGCCTATGCCGCCAGTATCCTGACGCATGAGTCTCTAAGTTTGTTTGTTTTCCAGTGAGAAATCTGGCAATATTTTTGCTCAGATGTCGGGCTGGTGAGTGTCCCTTCATTCTCAAACAACGTTGAGGCTCGCAGCTCAGATATAAGTCGAGAAAATTATCCTCATTCGCAGCCATGTTTTCTGATGTGTTTGTATGTACACGTGTATTGCCACATAGGCATATGCCGCCAGTGTCCTGACGCATGAGTCTCTCAGTTTAGGTTTGTTCCAGTGAGAAATTTGGCAATATTTTGGCTCAGATGTCGAGCTGGTGAGTGTCTCTTCATTCTCGAACAACGTTGAGGCTCGCAGCTCTGATATATGTCAAGAAAATTATGCTCATTCGCAGCCATGTTTTCTTATGTGTATGTATGTACACGTGTATTGTCACATAGGCATATACCGCCAGTGTCCTGACGCATGAGTCTCCCAGTTTGTTTTTTTTCCAGTGAGAAATTGGGCAATATTTTGGCTCAGATATCGAGCTGGTGAGTGTCTCTTCATTCTCGAACAACGTTGAGGCTCGCAGCTCAAATATATGTCGAGAAAATTATGCTCATTCGCAGCCATGTTTTCTTATGTGTATGTATCTACACGTGTATTGCCACATAGGCATATGCCGCCAGTGTCCTGACGCATGAGTCTCTCAGTTTGGTTTTTTTCAATGAGAAATGTTGCAATATTTTGGCTCAGATGTCGAGCTGGTGAGTGTCTCTTCATTCTCCAACAACGTTGAGGTTCGCAGCTCAGATATAAGTCGAGAAAATTGTCCTCATTCACAGCCATGTTTTCTGATGTGTATGTATGTACACGTGTATTGCCACATATGCTTATGTCGCCAGTGTCCAGAAGCATGAGTCTCACATTTTTTTTGTTTTTCCAGTGAGAAATTTGGCAATAATTTGGCTCGGATGTAGAGCTGGTAAGTGTCTCTCCATTCTCGAACAACGTTGAGGCTTGCAGCTCAGATATAAGTCGAGAAAATTATCCTCATTCGCAGCCAAGTTTTCTTATGTGTATGTATGTACACGTGTATTGCCACATAGGCATATGCCGCCAGTGTCCTGACGCATGAGTCTCTCAGTTTGGTTTTTTTCCAGTGAGAAACTTTGCAATATGTTGGCTCAGATGTCGAGCTGGTGAGTGTCTCTTCATTCTCCAACAACGTTGAGGTTCGCAGCTCAGATATAAGTCGAGAAAATTATCCTCATTCGCAGCCATGTGTTCTGATATGTATGTATGTACACGTGTATTGCCTCATAGGCCTATGCTGCCAGTGTCCTGACGCATGAGTCTCAAAGTTTTGGTCTCTTCCGGTGAGAATTTTGGCGATGTGTTAGCTCAGATGTGGAGGTGGTGAATGTCTCTTCATTCTCGAACACCGTTGAGGTTCGCAGCTCAGATATAAGTTAAGAACACTATCCTCATTCGCAGCCATGTTTTCTGATGTGTATGTATGTACACGTGTATTGCCACATAGGCCTATGCCGCCAGTATCCTGACGCATGAGTCTCCCAGTTTGGTTTTTTTTCAGTGAGAAATTTGGCAATATTTTGGCTCAGATGTCGAGCTGGCGAGTGTCTCTTCATTCTCGAACAACGTTGAGGTTCGCATCTCAGATATAAGTTCATAAAATTATCCTCATTCGCAGCCATGTTTTCTTATGTTTATGCGTGTACACGTATAGTGCCACATAGGCTTATGTCGCCAGTGTCCTGACGCATGAGTTTCTCAGTTTAGGTTTGTTCCAGTGAGAAATTTGGCAATATTTTGGCTCAGATGTCGAGCTGGTGAGTGTCTCTTCATTCTCCAACAACGTTGAGGTTCGCAGCTCAGATATAAGTTCATAAAATTATCCTCATTCGCAGCCATGTTTTCTCATGTGTATGTATGTACACGTGTATTGCCACATAGACATATGCCGCCAGTGTCCTGACGCATGAGTCTCTCAGTTTGGTTTTTTTCCAGTGAGAAACTTTGCAATATGTTGGCTCAGATGTCGAGCTGGTGAGTGTCTCTTCATTCTCCAACAACGTTGAGGTTCGCAGCTCAGATATAAGTCGAGAAAATTATCCTCATTCGCAGCCATGTGTTCTGATATGTATGTATGTACACGTGTATTGCCTCATAGGCCTATGCCGCCAGTGTCCTGACGCATGAGTCTCAAAGTTTTGGTCTCTTCCGGTGAGAATTTTGGTGATGTGTTAGCTCAGATGTGGAGGTGGTGAATGTTTCTTCATTCTCGAAAACCGTTAAGGTTCGCAGCTCAGATATATGTTGAGAAAATTATCCTCATTCGCAGCCATGTTTTCTGATATGTATGTATGTACACGTGTATTGCCACATAAACATATGCCGCCAGTGTCCTGACACATGAGTCTCTCAGTTTTTGGTTTTTTTTCTAGTGAGAAATTTTGCAATATTTTGGCTCGGATGTCGAGCTGGCGAGTGTCTCTTCATTCTCGAACAACGTTGAGGTTCGCATCTCAGATATAAGTTCATAAAATTATCCTCATTCGCAGCCATGTTTTCTTATGTTTATGCGTGTACACGTGTATTGCCGCAAAGGCTTATGTCGCCAGTGTCCAGAAACATGAGTCTCACATTTTTTTTGTTTTTCCAGTGAGAAATTTGGCAATAATTTGGCTCGGATGTAGAGCTGGTAAGTGTCGCTCCATTCTCGAACAACGTTGAGGCTCGCAGCTCAGATATAAGTCGAGAAAATTATCCTCATTCGCAGCCATGTTTTCTGATATGTATGTATGTACACGTGTATTGCCACATAAACATATGCCGCCAGTGTCCTGACACATGAGTCTCTCAGTTTTTGGGTTCTCAGTTTCTGATATGTATGTATGTACACGTGTATTGCCACATAAACATATGCCGCCAGTGTCCTTACACATGAGTCTCTCAGTTTTTTGTTTTTTTTTTAGTGAGAAATTTTGCAATATTTTGGCTCGGATGTCGAGCTGGTGAGTGTCTCTTCATTCTCGAACAACGTTGAGGCTCGCAGCTCAGATATATGTCGAGAAAGTTATCCTCATTCGCAGCCATGTTTTCTGATGTGTTTGTATGTACACGTGTATTGCCACATAGGCATATGCCGCCAGTGTCCTGACGCATGAGTCTCTCAGTTTAGGTTTGTTCCAGTGAGGAATTTGGCAATATTTTGGCTCGGATGTCGAGCTGGTGAGTGTCTCTATAATCTCGAACAACGTTGAGGCTCGCAGCTCAGATATATGTCGAGAAAAATATCCTCATTCGCAGCCATGTTTTCTTATGTGTATGTATCTACACGTGTATTGCCACATAGGCATATGTCGCCAGTGTCCTGACGCATGAGTCTCTCAGTTTGGTTTTTTTCCAATGAGAAATTTGGCAATATTATTGCTCAGAAGTCGGGCTGGTGAGTGTCCCTTCATTCTCGAACAACGTTGAGGCTCGCAGCTCAAATATATGTCGAGAAAATTATGCTCATTCGCAGCCATGTTTTCTTATGTGTATGTATCTACACGTGTATTGCCACATAGGCATATGCCGCCAGTGTCCTGACGCATGAGTCTCTCAGTTTGGTTTTTTTCCAATGAGAAATGTTGCAATATTTTGGCTCGGATGTCGAGCTGGCGAGTGTCTCTTCATTCTCGAACAACGTTGAGGTTCGCATCTCAGATATAAGTTCATAAAAATATCCTCATTCGCAGCCATGTTTTCTTATGTGTATGTATCTACACGTGTATTGCCACATAGGCATATGTCGCCAGTGTCCTGACGCATGAGTCTCTCAGTTTGGTTTTTTTCCAATGAGAAATTTGGCAATATTTTTGCTCAGAAGTCGGGCTGGTGAGTGTCCCTTCATTCTCGAACAACGTTGAGGCTCGCAGCTCAGATATAAGTCGAGAAAATTATCCTCATTCGCAGCCATGTTTTCTGATGTGTTTGTATGTACACGTGTATTGCCACATAGGCATATGCCGCCAGTGTCCTGACGCATGAGTCTCTCAGTTTAGGTTTGTTCCAGTGAGGAATTTGGCAATATTTTGGCTCGGATGTCGAGCTGGTGAGTGTCTCTATAATCTCGAACAACGTTGAGGCTCGCAGCTCAGATATATGTCGAGAAAAATATCCTCATTCGCAGCCATGTTTTCTTATGTGTAAGTATCTACACGTGTATTGCCACATAGGCATATGCCGCCAGTGTCCTGACGCATGAGTCTCTCAGTTTGGTTTTTTTCCAATGAGAAATTTGGCAATATTTTTGCTCAGAAGTCGGGCTGGTGAGTGTCCCTTTATTCTCAAACAACGTTGAGGCTCGCAGCTCAGATATAAGTCGAGAAAATTATCCTCATTCGCAGCCATGTTTTCTGATGTGTTTGTATGTACACGTGTATTGCCTCATAGGCCTATGCCGCCAGTGTCCTGACGCATGAGTCTCAAAGTTTTGGTCTTCTTCCGGTGAGAATTTTGGCGATGTGTTAGGTCAGATGTTGAGGTGGTGAATCTCTCTTCATTTTCGAACAACGTTGAGGTTCGCAGCTCAGATATATGTTGAGAACATTATCCTCATTCGCAGCCATGTTTTCTGATGTGTATGTATGTACACGTGTATTGCCACATAGGCCTATGCCGCCAGTATCCTGACGCATGAGTCTCTCAGTTTGTTTGTTTTTCCAGTGAGAAATTTGGCAATATTTTGGCTCGGATGTCGAGCTGGTGAGTGTCTCTATAATCTCGAACAACGTTGAGGCTCGCAGCTCAGATATATGTCGAGAAAAATATCCTCATTCGCAGCCATGTTTTCTTATGTGTAAGTATCTACACGTGTATTGCCACATAGGCATATGCCGCCAGTGTCCTGACGCATGAGTCTCTCAGTTTGGTTTTTTTCCAATGAGAAATTTGGCAATATTTTTGCTCAGAAGTCGGGCTGGTGAGTGTCCCTTTATTCTCAAACAACGTTGAGGCTCGCAGCTCAGATATAAGTCGAGAAAATTATCCTCATTCGCAGCCATGTTTTCTGATGTGTTTGTATGTACACGTGTATTGCCTCATAGGCCTATGCCGCCAGTGTCCTGACGCATGAGTCTCAAAGTTTTGGTCTTCTTCCGGTGAGAATTTTGGCGATGTGTTAGGTCAGATGTTGAGGTGGTGAATCTCTCTTCATTTTCGAACAACGTTGAGGTTCGCAGCTCAGATATATGTTGAGAACATTATCCTCATTCGCAGCCATGTTTTCTGATGTGTATGTATGTACACGTGTATTGCCACATAGGCCTATGCCGCCAGTATCCTGACGCATGAGTCTCTCAGTTTGTTTGTTTTTCCAGTGAGAAATTTGGCAATATTTTGGCTCGGATGTCGAGCTGGCGAGTGTCTCTTCATTCTCGAACAACGTTGAGGTTCGCATCTCAGATATAAGTTCATAAAATTATCCTCATTCGCAGCCATGTTTTCTTATGTTTATGCGTGTACACGTGTATTGCCGCAAAGGCTTATGTCGCCAGTGTCCAGAAGCATGAGTCTCACATTTTTTTTGTTTTTCCAGTGAGAAATTTGGCAATAATTTGGCTCGGATGTAGAGCTGGTAAGTGTCGCTCCATTCTCGAACAACGTTGAGGCTCGCAGCTCAGATATAAGTCGAGAAAATTATCCTCATTCGCAGCCATGTTTTCTGATATGTATGTATGTACACGTGTATTGCCACATAAACATATGCCGCCAGTGTCCTGACACATGAGTCTCTCAGTTTTTGGGTTCTCAGTTTCTGATATGTATGTATGTACACGTGTATTGCCACATAAACATATGCCGCCAGTGTCCTTACACATGAGTCTCTCAGTTTTTTGGGTTTTTTTTAGTGAGAAATTTTGCAATATTTTGGCTCGGATGTCGAGCTGGTGAGTGTCTCTTCATTCTCGAACAACGTTGAGGCTCGCAGCTCAGATATATGTCGAGAAAGTTATCCTCATTCGCAGCCATGTTTTTGTATGTGTATGTATGTACACGTGTATTGCCGCATAGGCCTATGCCGCCAGTATCCTGACGCATGAGTCTCTAAGTTTGTTTGTTTTCCAGTGAGAAATTTGGCAATATTTTTGCTCAGAAGTCGGGCTGGTGAGTGTCCCTTCATTCTCAAACAACGTTGAGGCTCGCAGCTCAGATATAAGTCGAGAAAATTATCCTCATTCGCAGCCATGTTTTCTGATGTGTTTGTATGTACACGTGTATTGCCACATAGGCATATGCCGCCAGTGTCCTGACGCATGAGTCTCTCAGTTTAGGTTTGTTCCAGTGAGGAATTTGGCAATATTTTGGCTCGGATGTCGAGCTGGTGAGTGTCTCTATAATCTCGAACAACGTTGAGGCTCGCAGCTCAGATATATGTCGAGAAAAATATCCTCATTCGCAGCCATGTTTTCTTATGTGTATGTATCTACACGTGTATTGCCACATAGGCATATGCCGCCAGTGTCCTGACGCATGAGTCTCTCAGTTTGGTTTTTTTCCAATGAGAAATTTGGCAATATTTTTGCTCAGAAGTCGGGCTGGTGAGTGTCCCTTCATTCTCAAACAACGTTGAGGCTCGCAGCTCAGATATAAGTCGAGAAAATTATCCTCATTCGCAGCCATGTTTTCTGATGTGTTTGTATGTACACGTGTAGTGCCACATAGGCTTATGTCGCCAGTGTCCTGACGCATGAGTTTCTCAGTTTAGGTTTGTTCCAGTGAGAAATTTGGCAATATTTTGGCTCAGATGTCGAGCTGGTGAGTGTCTCTTCATTCTCGAACAACGTTGAGGCTCGCAGCTCAAATATATGTCGAGAAAATTATGCTCATTCGCAGCCATGTTTTCTTATGTGTATGTATCTACACGTGTATTGCCACATAGGCATATGCCGCCAGTGTCCTGACGCATGAGTCTCTCAGTTTGGTTTTTTTCCAATGAGAAATGTTGCAATATTTTGGCTCGGATGTCGAGCTGGCGAGTGTCTCTTCATTCTCGAACAACGTTGAGGTTCGCATCTCAGATATAAGTTCATAAAATTATCCTCATTCCCAGCCATGTTTTCTTATGTTTATGCGTGTACACGTGTATTGCCGCAAAGGCTTATGTCGCCAGTGTCCAGAAGCATGAGTCTCACATTTTTTTTGTTTTTCCAGTGAGAAATTTGGCAATAATTTGGCTCGGATGTAGAGCTGGTAAGTGTCGCTCCATTCTCGAACAACGTTGAGGCTCGCAGCTCAGATATAAGTCGAGAAAATTATCCTCATTCGCAGCCATGTTTTCTGATATGTATGTATGTACACGTGTATTGCCACATAAACATATGCCGCCAGTGTCCTTACACATGAGTCTCTCAGTTTTTGTTTTTTTTTCTAGTGAGAAATTTTGCAATGTTTTGGCTCAGATGTCGAGCTGGTGAGTGTCTCTTCATTCGCCAACAACGTTGAGGTTCGCAGCTCAGATATAAGTCGAGAAAATTATCCTCATTCGCAGCCATGTGTTCTGATATGTATGTGTGTACACGTGTATTGCCTCATAGGCCTATGCCGCCAGTGTCCTGACGCATGAGTCTCAAAGTTTTGGTCTTCTTCCGGTGAGAATTTTGGCGATGTGTTAGGTCAGATGTTGAGGTGGTGAATCTCTCTTCATTTTCGAACAACGTTGAGGTTCGCAGCTCAGATATATGTTGAGAACATTATCCTCATTCGCAGCCATGTTTTCTGATGTGTATGTATGTACACGTGTATTGCCACATAGGCCTATGCCGCCAGTGTCCTGACGCATGAGTCTCACAGTTTGTTTGTTTTCAGTGAGAAATTTGGCAATATTGTGGCTCAGATGTCGAGCTGGCGAGTGTCTCTTCATTCTCGAACAACCTTGAGGTTCACATCTCAGATATAAGTTCATAAAATTATCCTCATTCGCAGCCATGTTTTCTGATGTGTATGTATGTACATGTGTATTGCCACATAGGCCTATGCCGCCAGTGTCCTGACGCATGAGTTTCTCAGTTTAGGTTTGTTCCAGTGAGAAATTTGGCAATATTTTGGCTCAGATGTCGAGCTGGTGAGTGTCTCTTCATTCGCCAACAACGTTGAGGTTCGCAGCTCAGATATAAGTCGAGAAAATTATCCTCATTCGCAGCCATGTGTTCTGATATGTATGTGTGTACACGTGTATTGCCTCATAGGCCTATGCCGCCAGTGTCCTGACGCATGAGTCTCAAAGTTTTGGTCTTCTTCCGGTGAGAATTTTGGCGATGTGTTAGGTCAGATGTTGAGGTGGTGAATCTCTCTTCATTTTCGAACAACGTTGAGGTTCGCAGCTCAGATATATGTTGAGAACATTATCCTCATTCGCAGCCATGTTTTCTGATGTGTATGTATGTACACGTGTATTGCCACATAGGCCTATGCCGCCAGTGTCCTGACGCATGAGTCTCACAGTTTGTTTGTTTTCAGTGAGAAATTTGGCAATATTGTGGCTCAGATGTCGAGCTGGCGAGTGTCTCTTCATTCTCGAACAACCTTGAGGTTCACATCTCAGATATAAGTTCATAAAATTATCCTCATTCGCAGCCATGTTTTCTGATGTGTATGTATGTACATGTGTATTGCCACATAGGCCTATGCCGCCAGTGTCCTGACGCATGAGTTTCTCAGTTTAGGTTTGTTCCAGTGAGAAATTTGGCAATATTTTGGCTCAGATGTCGAGCTGGTGAGTGTCTCTTCATTCTCGAACAACGTTGAGGCTCGCAGCTCAAATATATATCGAAAAAATTATGCTCATTTGCAGCCATGTTTTCTTATGTGTATGTATGTACACGTGTATTGCCACATAGGCCTATGCCGCCAGTATCCTGACGCATGAGTCTCTCAGTTTGTTTGTTTTTCCAGTGAGAAATTTGGCAATATTTTGGCTCGGATGTCGAGCTGGTGAGTGTCTCTTCATTATCGAACAACGTTGAGGCTCGCAGCTCAGATATATGTCGAAAAATTGTCCTCATTCGCAGCCATGTTTTCTTAAGTGTTTGGATGTACACGTGTATTGCCTCATAGGCCTATGCTGCCAGTGTCCTGACGCATGAGTCTCACAGTTTGAGAAATTTGGCAATATTTTGGCTCAGCTGTCGAGCTGGCGAGTGTCTCTTCATTCTCAAACAACGTTGAGGTTCACATCTCAGATATAAGTTCATAAAATTATCCTCATTCGCAGCCATGTTTTCTTATGTTTATGCGTGTACACGTGTAGTGTCACATAGGCATATACCGCCAGTGTCCTGACGCATGAGTCTCTCCGTTTGTTTTTGTTCCAGTGAGAAACTTTGCAATATTTTGGCTCAGATGTCGAGCTGGTGAGTGTCTCTTCATTCGCCAACAACGTTGAGGTTCGCAGCTCAGATATAAGTCGAGAAAATTATCCTCATTCGCAGCCATGTGTTCTGATATGTATGTGTGTACACGTGTATTGCCTCATAGGCCTATGCCGCCAGTGTCCTGACGCATGAGTCTCAAAGTTTTGGTCTTCTTCCGGTGAGAATTTTGGCGATGTGTTAGGTCAGATGTTGAGGTGGTGAATCTCTCTTCATTCTCGAACAACGTTGAGGTTCGCAGCTCAGATATATGTTGAGAACATTATCCTCATTCGCAGCCATGTTTTCTGATGTGTATGTATGTACACGTGTATTGCCACATAGGCCTATGCCGCCAGTGTCCTGACGCATGAGTCTCACAGTTTGTTTGTTTTCAGTGAGAAATTTGGCAATATTTTGGCTCAGATGTCGAGCTGGCGAGTGTCTCTTCATTCTCGAACAACCTTGAGGTTCACATCTCAGATATAAGTTCATAAAATTATCCTCATTCGCAGCCATGTTTTCTGATGTGTATGTATGTACATGTGTATTGCCACATAGGCCTATGCCGCCAGTGTCCTGACGCATGAGTTTCTCAGTTTAGGTTTGTTCCAGTGAGAAATTTGGCAATATTTTGGCTCAGATGTCGAGCTGGTGAGTGTCTCTTCATTCTCGAACAACGTTGAGGCTCGCAGCTCAAATATATATCGAAAAAATTATGCTCATTCGCAGCCATGTTTTCTTATGTGTATGTATCTACACGTGTATTGCCACATAGGCATATGCCGCCAGTGTCCTGACGCATGAGTCTCTCAGTTTGGTTTTTTTTCCAATGAGAAATTTTGCAATATTTTGGCTCAGATGTCGAGCCGGTGAGTGTTTCTTCATTCTCCAACAACGTTGAGGTTCGCGGCTCAGATATAAGTCGAGAAAATTATCCTCATTCGCAGCCATGTTTTCTGATGTGTATGTATGTACACGTGTATTGCCACATAGGCCTATGCCGCCAGTATCCTGACGCATGAGTCTCTCAGTTTGTTTGTTTTTGCAGTGAGAAATTTGGCAATATTTTGGCTCGGATGTCGAGCTGGTGAGTGTCTCTTCATTATCGAACAACGTTGAGGCTCGCAGCTCAGATATATGTCGAAAAATTGTCCTCATTCGCAGCCATGTTTTCTTAAGTGTATGGATGTACACGTGTATTGCCTCATAGGCCTATGCTGCCAGTGTCCTGACGCATGAGTCTCACAGTTTGAGAAATTTGGCAATATTTTGGCTCAGCTGTCGAGCTGGCGAGTGTCTCTTCATTCTCAAACAACGTTGAGGTTCACATCTCAGATATAAGTTCATAAAATTATCCTCATTCGCAGCCATGTTTTCTTATGTTTATGCGTGTACACGTGTAGTGCCACATAGGCTTATGTCGCCAGTGTCCTGACGCATGAGTCTCTCAGTTTAGGTTTGTTCCAGTGAGAAATTTGGCAATATTTTGGCTCAGATGTCGAGCTGGTGAGTGTCTCTTCATTCTCGAACAACGTTGAGGCTCGCAGCTCAGATATATGTCCCGAAAATTATCCTCATTCGCAGCCATGTTTTCTGATGTGTATGTATGTACACGTGTATTGTCACATAGGCCTATGCCGCCAGTATCCTGACGCATGAGTCTCTCAGTTTGTTTGTTTTTCCCGTGAGAAATTTGGCAATATTTTGGCTCGGATGTCGAGCTGGTGAGTGTATCTTCATTATCGAACAACGTTGAGGCTCGCAGCTCAGATATATGTCGAAAAATTGTCCTCATTCGAAGCCATGTTTTCTTAAGTGTATGGATGTACACGTGTATTGCCTCATAGGCCTATGCCGCCAGTGTCCTGACGCATGAGTCTCACAGTTTGAGAAATTTGGCAATATTTTGGCTCAGATGTCGAGCTGGTGAGTGTCTCTTCATTCTCGAACAACGTTGAGGCTCGCAGCTCAGATATATGTCCCGAAAATTATCCTCGATCGCAGCCATGTTTTCTTATGTGTATGTATGTACACGTGTATTGCCGCATAGGCCTATGCCGCCAGTATCCTGACGCATGAGTCTCTAAGTTTGTTTGTTTTCCAGTGAGAAATTTGGCAATATTTTTGCTCAGATGTCGGGCTGGTGAGTGTCCATTCATTCTCAAACAACGTTGAGGCTCGCAGCTCAGATATAAGTCGAGAAAATTATCCTCATTCGCAGCCATGTTTTCCTATGTACACGTGTATTGCCGCATAGGCCTATGCCGCCAGTGTCCTGACGCATGAGTCTCAAAGTTTTTTTTTTCAGTGAGAAATTTGGTAATATTTTGGCTCAGATGTCGAGCTGGCGAGTGTCTCTTCATTCTCAAACAACGTTGTGGTTCACATCTCAGATATAAGTTTATAAAATTATCCTCATTCGCAGCCATGTTTTCTTATGTTTATGCGTGTACACGTGTAGTGCCACATAGGCTTATGTCGCCAGTGTCCTGACGCATGAGTTTATCAGTTTAGGTTTGTTCCAGTGAGAAATTTGGCAATATTTTGGCTCAGATGTCGGGCTGGTGAGTGTCCATTCATTCTCAAACAACGTTGAGGCTCGCAGCTCAGATATAAGTCGAGAAAATTATCCTCATTCGCAGCCATGTTTTCCTATGTGTATGTATGTACACGTGTATTGCCGCATAGGCCTATGCCGCCAGTGTCCTCACGCATGAGTCTCTTAGTTTGGGTTTTTTCCAGTGAGAAATTTGACAATATTTTGGCTCAGATGTCGAACTGGTGAGTGTCTCTTCATTCTCGAACAACGTTGAGGTTCGCAGCTCAGATATATGTCGAGAACATTATCCTCATTCGCAGCCATGTTTTCTGATGTGTATGTATGTACACGTGTATTGCCTCATAGGCCTATGCCGCCAGTGTCCTGACGCATGAGTCTCAAAGTTTTGGTTTCTTCCGGTGAGAATTTTGGCGATGTGTTAGCTCAGATGTGGAGGTGGTGAGTGTCTCTTCATTCTCGAACAACGTTGAGGTACGCAGCTCAGATATATGTCGAGAACATTATCCTCATTCGCAGCCATGTTTTCTGATGTGTATGTATGTACACGTGTATTGCCACATAGGCCTATGCCGCCAGTATACTGACGCATGAGTCTCTCAGTTTAGGTTTGTTCCAGTGAGCAATTTGGCAATATTTTGGCTCAGATGTCGAGCTGGTGAGTGTCCCTTCATTCTCGAACAACGTTGAGGTTCGCAGCTCAGATATATGTCGTGAAAATTGTCCTCATTCGCAGCCATGTTTTCTTATGTGTATGTATGTACACGTGTATTGCCTCATAGGCCTATGCCGCCCGTGTCCTGACGTATGAGTCTCACAGTTTGGTTTTTTTCCAGTGAGAAATTTGGAAATATTTTGGCTCAGATGTCGAACAGGCGAGTGTCTCTTCATTCTCGAACAACGTTGAGGTTCGCAGCTCAGATATATGTTGACAAAATTATTCTCATTCGTATACATGTTTTCTTATGTGTATGTATGTACACGTGTATTGCCTCATAGGCCTATGCCGCCAGTGTCCTGACGCATGAGTCTCAACGTTTTGGTCTCTTCCGGTGAGAATGTTGGCGATGTGTTAGCTCAGATGTGGAGGTGGTGAATGTCTTTTCATTCTCCAACAACGTTGAGGTTCGCAGCACAGATATATGTTGAGAACATCATCCTCATTCGCAGCCATGTTTTCTGATGTGTATGTATGTACACGTGTATTGGCACATAGGCCTATGCCGCCAGTATCCTGACGCATGATTCTCTCAGTTTGTTTGTTTTTCCAGTGAGAAATTTGGCAATATTTTGGCTCAGATGTCGGGCTGGTGAGTGTCCATTCATTCTCAAACAACGTTGAGGCTCGCAGCTCAGATATAAGTCGAGAAAATTATCCTCATTCGCAGCCATGTTTTCCTATGTGTATGTATGTACACGTGTATTGCCGCATAGGCCTATGCCGCCAGTATCCTGACGCATGAGTCTCTAAGTTTGTTTGTTTTCCAGTGAGAAATTTGGCAATATTTTTGCTCAGAAGTCGGGCTGGTGAGTGTCCCTTCATTCTCAAACAACGTTGAGGCTCGCAGCTCAGATATAAGTCGAGAAAATTATCCTCATTCGCAGCCATGTTTTCTGATGTGTTTGTATGTACACGTGTATTGCCACATAGGCATATGCCGCCAGTGTCCTGACGCATGAGTCTCTCAGTTTAGGTTTGTCCCAGTGAGGAATTTGGCAATATTTTGGCTCAGATGTCGAGATGGTGAGTGTCTCTTCATTATCGAACAACGTTGAGGCTCGTAGCTCAGATATATGTCGAAAAATTGTCCTCATTCGCAGCCATGTTTTCTTAAGTGTATGGATGTACACGTGTATTGCCTCATAGGCCTATGCTGCCAGTGTCCTGACGCATGAGTCTCACAGTTTGAGAAATTTGGCAATATTTTGGCTCAGCTGTCGAGCTGGCGAGTGTCTCTTCATTCTCAAACAACGTTGAGGTTCACATCTCAGATATAAGTTCATAAAATTATCCTCATTCGCAGCCATGTTTTCTTATGTTTATGCGTGTACACGTGTAGTGCCACATAGGCTTATGTCGCCAGTGTCCTGACGCATGAGTCTCTCAGTTTAGGTTTGTTCCAGTGAGAAATTTGGCAATATTTTGGCTCAGATGTCGAGCTGGTGAGTGTCTCTTCATTCTCGAACAACGTTGAGGCTCGCAGCTCAGATATATGTCCCGAAAATTATCCTCATTCGCAGCCATGTTTTCTGATGTGTATGTATGTACACGTGTATTGTCACATAGGCCTATGCCGCCAGTATCCTGACGCATGAGTCTCTCAGTTTGTTTGTTTTTCCAGTGAGAAATTTGGCAATATTTTGGCTCGGATGTCGAGCTGGTGAGTGTATCTTCATTATCGAACAACGTTGAGGCTCGCAGCTCAGATATATGTCGAAAAATTGTCCTCATTCGAAGCCATGTTTTCTTAAGTGTATGGATGTACACGTGTATTGCCTCATAGGCCTATGCCGCCAGTGTCCTGACGCATGAGTCTCACAGTTTGAGAAATTTGGCAATATTTTGGCTCAGCTGTCGAGCTGGCGAGTGTCTCTTCATTATCAAACAACGTTGAGGTTCACATCTCAGATATAAGTTCATAAAATTATCCTCATTCGCAGCTATGTTTTCTTATGTTAATGCGTGTACACGTGTAGTGCCAAATAGGCTTATGTCGCCAGTGTCCAGAAGCATGAGTCTCACATTTTTTTTGTTTTTCCAGTGAGAAATTTGGCAATAATTTCGCTCGGATGTAGAGCTGGTAAGTGTCTCTCCATTCTCGAACAACGTTGAGGCTCGCAGCTCAGATATAAGTCGAGAAAATTATCCTCATTCGCAGCCATGTTTTCTGATATGTATGTATGTACACGTGTATTGCCACATAAACATATGCCGCCAGTGTCCTGACACATGAGTCTCTCAGTTTTTGGGTTTTTTTCTAGTGAGAAATTTTGCAATATTTTGGCTCGGATGTCGAGCTGGTGAGTGTCTCTTCATTCTCGAACAACGTTGAGGCTCGCAGCTCAGATATATGTCGAGAAAGTTATCCTCATTCGCAGCCATGTTTTTGTATGTGTATGTATGTACACGTGTATTGCCGCATAGGCCTATGCCGCCAGTATCCTGACGCATGAGTCTCTAAGTTTGTTTGTTTTCCAGTGAGAAATTTGGCAATATTTTTGCTCAGAAGTCGGGCTGGTGAGTGTCCCTTCATTCTCAAACAACGTTGAGGCTCGCAGCTCAGATATAAGTCGAGAAAATTATCCTCATTCGCAGCCATGTTTTCTGATGTGTTTGTATGTACACGTGTATTGCCACATAGGCATATGCCGCCAGTGTCCTGACGCATGAGTCTCTCAGTTTAGGTTTGTCCCAGTGAGGAATTTGGCAATATTTTGGCTCAGATGTCGAGATGGTGAGTGTCTCTTCATTATCGAACAACGTTGAGGCTCGTAGCTCAGATATATGTCGAAAAATTGTCCTCATTCGCAGCCATGTTTTCTTAAGTGTATGGATGTACACGTGTATTGCCTCATAGGCCTATGCTGCCAGTGTCCTGACGCATGAGTCTCACAGTTTGAGAAATTTGGCAATATTTTGGCTCAGCTGTCGAGCTGGCGAGTGTCTCTTCATTCTCAAACAACGTTGAGGTTCACATCTCAGATATAAGTTCATAAAATTATCCTCATTCGCAGCCATGTTTTCTTATGTTTATGCGTGTACACGTGTAGTGCCACATAGGCTTATGTCGCCAGTGTCCTGACGCATGAGTCTCTCAGTTTAGGTTTGTTCCAGTGAGAAATTTGGCAATATTTTGGCTCAGATGTCGAGCTGGTGAGTGTCTCTTCATTCTCGAACAACGTTGAGGCTCGCAGCTCAGATATATGTCCCGAAAATTATCCTCATTCGCAGCCATGTTTTCTGATGTGTATGTATGTACACGTGTATTGTCACATAGGCCTATGCCGCCAGTATCCTGACGCATGAGTCTCTCAGTTTGTTTGTTTTTCCAGTGAGAAATTTGGCAATATTTTGGCTCGGATGTCGAGCTGGTGAGTGTATCTTCATTATCGAACAACGTTGAGGCTCGCAGCTCAGATATATGTCGAAAAATTGTCCTCATTCGAAGCCATGTTTTCTTAAGTGTATGGATGTACACGTGTATTGCCTCATAGGCCTATGCCGCCAGTGTCCTGACGCATGAGTCTCACAGTTTGAGAAATTTGGCAATATTTTGGCTCAGCTGTCGAGCTGGCGAGTGTCTCTTCATTATCAAACAACGTTGAGGTTCACATCTCAGATATAAGTTCATAAAATTATCCTCATTCGCAGCTATGTTTTCTTATGTTAATGCGTGTACACGTGTAGTGCCAAATAGGCTTATGTCGCCAGTGTCCAGAAGCATGAGT
Source organism: Crossaster papposus (assembly GCA_037893245.1). NCBI lineage: Eukaryota > Metazoa > Echinodermata > Asteroidea > Velatida > Solasteridae > Crossaster > Crossaster papposus. The sequence goes on along the minus strand of JBAIAA010000793.1, from coordinate 179,698 downwards.
CTCACATTTTTTTTGTTTTTCCAGTGAGAAATTTGGCAATAATTTCGCTCGGATGTAGAGCTGGTAAGTGTCTCTCCATTCTCGAACAACGTTGAGGCTCGCAGCTCAGATATAAGTCGAGAAAATTATCCTCATTCGCAGCCATGTTTTCTGATATGTATGTATGTACACGTGTATTGCCACATAAACATATGCCGCCAGTGTCCTGACACATGAGTCTCTCAGTTTTTGGGTTTTTTTCTAGTGAGAAATTTTGCAATATTTTGGCTCGGATGTCGAGCTGGTGAGTGTCTCTTCATTCTCGAACAACGTTGAGGCTCGCAGCTCAGATATATGTCGAGAAAGTTATCCTCATTCGCAGCCATGTTTTTGTATGTGTATGTATGTACACGTGTATTGCCGCATAGGCCTATGCCGCCAGTATCCTGACGCATGAGTCTCTAAGTTTGTTTGTTTTCCAGTGAGAAATTTGGCAATATTTTTGCTCAGAAGTCGGGCTGGTGAGTGTCCCTTCATTCTCAAACAACGTTGAGGCTCGCAGCTCAGATATAAGTCGAGAAAATTATCCTCATTCGCAGCCATGTTTTCTGATGTGTTTGTATGTACACGTGTATTGCCACATAGGCATATGCCGCCAGTGTCCTGACGCATGAGTCTCTCAGTTTAGGTTTGTCCCAGTGAGGAATTTGGCAATATTTTGGCTCAGATGTCGAGATGGTGAGTGTCTCTTCATTGTCGAACAACGTTGAGGCTCGCAGCTCTGATATATGTCAAGAAAATTATGCTCATTCGCAGCCATGTTTTCTTATGTGTATGTATGTACACGTGCATTGTCACATAGGCATATACCGCCAGTGTCCTGACGCATGAGTCTCTCCGTTTGTTTGTTTTCCAGTGAGAAACTTTGCAATATTTTGGCTCAGATGTCGAGCTGGTGAGTGTCTCTTCATTCGCCAACAACGTTGAGGTTCGCAGCTCAGATATAAGTCGAAAAATTGTCCTCATTCGAAGCCATGTTTTCTTAAGTGTATGGATGTACACGTGTATTGCCTCATAGGGCTATGCCGCCAGTGTCCTGACGCATGAGTCTCACAGTTTGAGAAATTTGGCAATATTTTGGCTCAGCTGTCGAGCTGGCGAGTGTCTCTTCATTATCAAACAACGTTGAGGTTCACATCTCAGATATAAGTTCATAAAATTATCCTCATTCGCAGCTATGTTTTCTTATGTTAATGCGTGTACACGTGTAGTGCCACATAGGCTTATGTCGCCTGTGTCCTGACGCATGAGTCTCTCAGTTTAGGTTTGTTCCAGTGAGAAATTTGGCAATATTTTGGCTCAGATGTCGAGCTGGTGAGTGTCTCTTCATTCTCGAACAACGTTGAGGCTCGCAGCTCAGATATATGTCCCGAAAATTATCCTCATTCGCAGCCATGTTTTCCTATGTACACGTGTATTGCCGCATAGGCCTATGCCGCCAGTGTCCTGACGCATGAGTCTCAAAGTTTTTTTTTTCAGTGAGAAATTTGGTAATATTTTGGCTCAGATGTCGAGCTGGCGAGTGTCTCTTCATTCTCAAACAACGTTGTGGTTCACATCTCAGATATAAGTTTATAAAATTATCCTCATTCGCAGCCATGTTTTCTTATGTTTATGCGTGTACACGTGTAGTGCCACATAGGCTTATGTCGCCAGTGTCCTGACGCATGAGTTTATCAGTTTAGGTTTGTTCCAGTGAGAAATTTGGCAATATTTTGGCTCAGATGTCGGGCTGGTGAGTGTCCATTCATTCTCAAACAACGTTGAGGCTCGCAGCTCAGATATAAGTCGAGAAAATTATCCTCATTCGCAGCCATGTTTTCCTATGTGTATGTATGTACACGTGTATTGCCGCATAGGCCTATGCCGCCAGTGTCCTCACGCATGAGTCTCTTAGTTTGGGTTTTTTCCAGTGAGAAATTTGACAATATTTTGGCTCAGATGTCGAACTGGTGAGTGTCTCTTCATTCTCGAACAACGTTGAGGTTCGCAGCTCAGATATATGTCGAGAACATTATCCTCATTCGCAGCCATGTTTTCTGATGTGTATGTATGTACACGTGTATTGCCTCATAGGCCTATGCCGCCAGTGTCCTGACGCATGAGTCTCAAAGTTTTGGTTTCTTCCGGTGAGAATTTTGGCGATGTGTTAGCTCAGATGTGGAGGTGGTGAGTGTCTCTTCATTCTCGAACAACGTTGAGGTACGCAGCTCAGATATATGTCGAGAACATTATCCTCATTCGCAGCCATGTTTTCTGATGTGTATGTATGTACACGTGTATTGCCACATAGGCCTATGCCGCCAGTATACTGACGCATGAGTCTCTCAGTTTAGGTTTGTTCCAGTGAGCAATTTGGCAATATTTTGGCTCAGATGTCGAGCTGGTGAGTGTCCCTTCATTCTCGAACAACGTTGAGGTTCGCAGCTCAGATATATGTCGTGAAAATTGTCCTCATTCGCAGCCATGTTTTCTTATGTGTATGTATGTACACGTGTATTGCCTCATAGGCCTATGCCGCCCGTGTCCTGACGTATGAGTCTCACAGTTTGGGTTTTTTCCAGTGAGAAATTTGGAAATATTTTGGCTCAGATGTCGAACAGGCGAGTGTCTCTTCATTCTCGAACAACGTTGAGGTTCGCAGCTCAGATATATGTTGACAAAATTATTCTCATTCGTATACATGTTTTCTTATGTGTATGTATGTACACGTGTATTGCCTCATAGGCCTATGCCGCCAGTGTCCTGACGCATGAGTCTCAACGTTTTGGTCTCTTCCGGTGAGAATGTTGGCGATGTGTTAGCTCAGATGTGGAGGTGGTGAATGTCTTTTCATTCTCCAACAACGTTGAGGTTCGCAGCACAGATATATGTTGAGAACATCATCCTCATTCGCAGCCATGTTTTCTGATGTGTATGTATGTACACGTGTATTGGCACATAGGCCTATGCCGCCAGTATCCTGACGCATGATTCTCTCAGTTTGTTTGTTTTTCCAGTGAGAAATTTGGCAATATTTTGGCTCAGATGTCGGGCTGGTGAGTGTCCATTCATTCTCAAACAACGTTGAGGCTCGCAGCTCAGATATAAGTCGAGAAAATTATCCTCATTCGCAGCCATGTTTTCCTATGTGTATGTATGTACACGTGTATTGCCGCATAGGCCTATGCCGCCAGTGTCCTCACGCATGAGTCTCTTAGTTTGGGTTTTTTCCAGTGAGAAATTTGACAATATTTTGGCTCAGATGTCGAACTGGTGAGTGTCTCTTCATTCTCGAACAACGTTGAGGTTCGCAGCTCAGATATATGTCGAGAACATTATCCTCATTCGCAGCCATGTTTTCTGATGTGTATGTATGTACACGTGTATTGCCACATAGGCATATGCCGCCAGTGTCCTGACGCATGAGTCTCTTAGTTTAGGTTTGTTCCAGTGAGAAATTTGGCAATATTTTGGCTCAGATGTCGAGCTATTGAGTGTCTCTTCATTCTGGAACAACGTTGAGGTTCGCAGCTAAGATATATGTCGAGAACATTATCCTCATTCGCAGCCATGTTTTCTGATGTGTATGTATGTACAGGTGTATTGCCTCATAGGCCTATGCCACCAGTGTCCTGACGCATGAGTCTCAAAGTTTTGTTTTTTTCCGGTGAGAATTTTGGCGATGTGTTAGCTCAGATGTGGAGGTGGTGAGTGTCCCTTCATTCTCGAACAACGTTGAGGTTCGCAGCTCAGATATATGTCGTGAAAATTGTCCTCATTCGCAGCCATGTTTTCTTATGTGTATGTATGTACACGTGTATTGCCTCATAGGCCTATGCCGCCCGTGTCCTGACGTATGAGTCTCACAGTTTTGGTTTTTTCCAGTGAGAAATTTGGAAATATTTTGGCTCAGATGTGGAGCTGGCGAGTGTCTCTTCATTCTCGAACTACGTTGAGGTTCGCAGCTCAGATATAAGTTCATAAAATTATCCTCATTCGCAGCCATGTTTTCTTATGTTTATGCGTGTACATGTGTATTGCCGCATAGGCCTATGCCGCCAGTGTCCTGACGCATGAGTCTCAAAGTTTTGGTCTCTTCCGGTGAGAATGTTTGGCGATATGTTAGCTCAGATGTGGAGGTGGTGAATGTCTCTTCATTCTCCAACAACGTTGAGGTTCGCAGCTCAGATATATGTCGAGAAAAATATCCTCATTCGCAGCCATGTTTTCTGATGTGTTTGTATGTACACGTGTATTGCCACATAGGCATATGCCGCCAGTGTCCTGACGCATGAGTCTCTCAGTTTAGGTTTGTTCCAGTGAGCAATTTGGCAATATTTTGGCTCAGATGTCGAGCTGGTGAGTGTCCCTTCATTCTCGAACAACGTTGAGGTTCGCAGCTCAGATATATGTCGTGAAAATTGTCCTCATTCGCAGCCATGTTTTCTTATGTGTATGTATGTACACGTGTATTGCCTCATAGGCCTATGCCGCCCGTGTCCTGACGTATGAGTCTCACAGTTTGGGTTTTTTCCAGTGAGAAATTTGGAAATATTTTGGCTCAGATGTCGAACAGGCGAGTGTCTCTTCATTCTCGAACAACGTTGAGGTTCGCAGCTCAGATATATGTTGACAAAATTATTCTCATTCGTATACATGTTTTCTTATGTGTATGTATGTACACGTGTATTGCCTCATAGGCCTATGCCGCCAGTGTCCTGACGCATGAGTCTCAACGTTTTGGTCTCTTCCGGTGAGAATGTTGGCGATGTGTTAGCTCAGATGTGGAGGTGGTGAATGTCTTTTCATTCTCCAACAACGTTGAGGTTCGCAGCACAGATATATTTTGAGAACATCATCCTCATTCGCAGCCATGTTTTCTGATGTGTATGTATGTACACGTGTATTGGCACATAGGCCTATGCCGCCAGTATCCTGACGCATGATTCTCTCAGTTTGTTTGTTTTTCCAGTGAAAAATTTGGCAATATTTTGGCTCGGATGTCGAGCTGGTGAGTGTCTCTTCATTCTCGAACAACGTTGAGGCTCGCAGCTCAGATATATGTCGAGAAAATTGTCCTCATTCGCAGCCATGTTTTCTTATGTGTATGGATGTACACGTGTATTGCATCATAGGCCTATGCCGCCAGTGTCCTGACGCATGAGTCTCACAGTTTGGGTTTTTTCCAGAGAGAAATTTGGAAATATTTTGGCTCAGATGTCGAGCAGGCGAGTGTCTCTTCATTCTCTAACAACGTTGAGGTTCGCAGCTCAGATATATGTTGACAAAATTATTCTCATTCGTAGCCATGTTTTCTTATGTGTATGTATGTACACGTGTATTGCCTCATAGGCCTATGCCGCCAGTGTCCTGACTCATGGGTCTCAGAGTTTGGAATTTTTCCAGTGAGAAAGTTGGCAATATTTTGGCTCAGATGTTGAGCTGGCGAGTGTCTCTTCATTCTCTAACTACGTTGAGGTTCGCAGCTCAGATATAAGTTCATTAAATTATCATCATTCGCAGCCATGTTTTCTTATGTTTATGCGTGTACACGTGTATTGCCGCATAGGCTGATGCCGCCAGTGTCCTGACGCATGAGTTTCTCAGTTTGTAATTTTTTCCAGTGAGAAATTTGGCAATATTTTTGCTCAGATGTCGGGTTGGTGAGTGTCTCCTCATTCTCGAACAGCGTTGAGGCTCGCAGTTCAAATATAAGTCAAAAGAATTATCCTCATTCGCAGCCATGTTTTCTGATGTGTATGTATGTACAGGTGTATCGCCACATAGGCATATGCCGCCAGTGTCCTGACGCATGAGTCTCAAAGTTTTGGTCTCTTCCGGTGAGAATTTTGGCGATATGTTAGCTCAGATGTGGAGGTGGTGAATGTCTCTTCATTCTCGAACAACGTTGAGGTTTGCAGCTCAGATATATGTCGACAAATTATCCTCATTCGCAGCCATGTTTTCTTATGTGTATAGATGTACACGTGTATTGCCTCATAGGCCTATGCCGCCAGTGTCCTGACGCATGAGTCTCACAGTTTGGTTTTTTTCCAGTGAGCAATTTGGAAATATTTTGGCTCAGATGTCGAGCAGGCGACTGTCTCTTCATTCTCGAACAACGTTGAGGTTCGCAGCTCAGATATATGTTGACAAAATTATTCTCATTCGTAGCCATGTTTTCTTATGTGTATGTATGTACACGTGTATTGCCTCATAGGCCTATGCCGCAAGTGTCCTGACGCATGAGTCTCAACGTTTTGGTCTCTTCCGGTGAGAATTTTGGCGATGTGTTAGCTCAGATGTGGAGGTGGTGAATGTCTTTTCATTCTCGAACAACGTTGAGGTTCGCAGCTCAGATATATGTTAAGAACATTATCCTCATTCGCAGCCATGTTTTCTGATGTGTATGTATGTACACGTGTATTGGAACATAGGCCTATGCCGCCAGTATCCTGACGCATGATTCTCTCAGTTTGTTTGTTTTTCCAGTGAAAAATTTGGCAATATTTTGGCTCGGATGTCGAGCTGGTGAGTGTCTCTTCATTCTCGAACAACGTTGAGGCTCGCAGCTCAGATATATGTCGAGAAAATTGTCCTCATTCGCAGCCATGTTTTCTTATGTGTATGGATGTACACGTGTATTGCATCATAGGCCTATGCCGCCAGTGTCCTGACGCATGAGTCTCACAGTTTGGGTTTTTTCCAGAGAGAAATTTGGAAATATTTTGGCTCAGATGTCGAGCAGGCGAGTGTCTCTTCATTCTCTAACAACGTTGAGGTTCGCAGCTCAGATATATGTTGACAAAATTATTCTCATTCGTAGCCATGTTTTCTTATGTGTATGTATGTACACGTGTATTGCCTCATAGGCCTATGCCGCCAGTGTCCTGACTCATGGGTCTCAGAGTTTGGAATTTTTCCAGTGAGAAAGTTGGCAATATTTTGGCTCAGATGTTGAGCTGGCGAGTGTCTCTTCATTCTCTAACTACGTTGAGGTTCGCAGCTCAGATATAAGTTCATTAAATTATCATCATTCGCAGCCATGTTTTCTTATGTTTATGCGTGTACACGTGTATTGCCGTCTGTATGTATGTACACGTGTATTGCCACATAGGCCTATGCCGCCAGTATCCTGACGCTTGAGTCTCTCAGTTTGGGTTTTTTTCCCGTGAGAAATTTGGCAATATTTTGGCTCGGATGTCGAGCTGGTGAGTGTCTCTTTATTCTCGAACAACGTTGAGGCTCGCAGCTCAGATATATGTCGAGAAAATTATCCTCATTCGCAGCCATGTTTTCTTATGTGTATGGATGTACACGTGTATTGCCACATAGGCATATGCCGCCAGTGTCCTGACGCATGAGTCTCTCAGTTTGGTTTTTTTTCAGTGAGAAACTTTGCGATATGTTGGCTCAGATGTCGAGCTGGTGAGTGTCTCTTCATTCTCCAACAACGTTGAGGTTCGCAGCTCAGATATAAGTCGAGAAAATTATCCTCATTCGCAGCCATGTGTTCTGATATGTATGTATGTACACGTGTATTGCCTCATAGGCCTATGCCGCCAGTGTCCTGACGCATGAGTCTCAAAGTTTTGGTCTCTTCCGGTGAGAATTTTGGCGATGTGTTAGCTCAGATGTGGAAGTGGTGAATGTCTCTTCATTCTCGAACACCGTTGAGGTTTGCAGCTCAGATATATGTCGAGAAAATTATCCTCATTCGCAGCCATGTTTTCATAGTGTATGTATGTACACGTGTATTGCCTCATAGGCCTATGCCGCCAGTGTCCTGACTCATGGGTCTCAGAGTTTGGATTTTTTCCAGTGAGAAATTTGGCAATATTTTGGCTCAGATGTTGAGCTGGAGAGTGTCTCTTCATTCTCTAACTACGTTGAGGTTCGCAGCTCAGATATAAGTTCATTAAATTATCATCATTCGCAGCCATGTTTTCTTATGTTTATGCGTGTACACGTGTATTGCCGCATAGGCTGATGCCGCCAGTGTCCTAAAGCATGGGTCTCACAGTTTGGTTTTTTTCCAGTGAGAAATTTGGCAATATTTTGGCTCGGATGGCGAGCTGGTGAGTGTTTCTTCATTCTCGAACAACGTTGAGGCTCGCAGCTCAGATATATGGCGAGAAATAAATTCTCATTCGCAGCCATGTTTTCTGATGTGTTTGTATGTACACGTGTAGTGCCACATAGGCATATGCCGCCAGTGTCCTGACGCATGAGTCTCTCAGTTTAGGTTTGTTCCAGTGAGAAATTTGGAAATATTTTGGCTCAGATGTCGAGCTGGTGAGTGTCTCTTCATTCTCGAACAACGTTGAGGTTCGCAGCTCAGATATATGTCGAGAACATTATCCTCATTCGCAGCCATGTTTTCTGATGTGTATGTATGTACACGTGTATTGCCACATAGGCCTATGCCGCCAGTATCCTGACGCATGAGTCTCTCAGTTTGGGTTTTTTCCAGTGAGAAATTTGACAATATTTTGGCTCGGATGTCGAGCTGGTGAGTGTCTTTTTATTATCGAACAACGTTGAGGCTCGCAGCTCAGATATATGTCGAGAAAATTATCCTCATTCGCAGCCATGTTTTCTGATGTGTATGTATGTACACGTGTATTGCCACATAGGCCTATGCCGCCAGTATCCTGACGCATGAGTCTCTCAGTTTGGGTTTTTTCCAGTGAGAAATTTGGCAATATTTTGTCTAGGATGTCGAGCTGGTGAGTGTCTCTTTATATTCGAACAACGTTGAGGCTCGCAGCTCAGATATATGCGAGAAAATTATCCCCATTCGCAGCCATGTTTTCTTATGTGTATGCATGTACACGTGTATTGCCTCGTAGGCCTATGCCGCCAGTGTCCTGACGCATGAGTCTCAACGTTTTGGTCTCTTCCGGTGAGAATTTTGGCGATGTGTTAGCTCAGATGTGGAGGTGGTGAATGTCTCTTCATTCTCGAACACCGTTGAGGTTCGCAGCTCAGATATATGTTGAGAACATTATCCTCATTCGCAGCCATGTTTTCTGATGTGTATGTATGTACACGTGTATTGCCACATAGGCCTATGCCGCCAGTATCCTGACGCATGAGTCTCTCAGTTTGGTATTTTTCCAGTGAGAAATTTGGCAATATTTTGGCTCGGATGTCGAGCTGGTGAGTGTCTCTTTATTCTCGAACAACGTTGAGGCTCGCAGCTCAGATATATGTCGAGAAAATTATCCTCATTCGCAGCCATGTTTTCTTATGTGTATGGATGTACACGTGTATTGCCACATAGGCATATGCCGCCAGTGTCCTGACGCATGAGTCTCTCAGTTTGGTTTTTGTCCAGTGAGAAACTTTGCAATATGTTGGCTCAGATGTCGAGCTGGTGAGTGTCTCTTCATTCTCCAACAACGTTGAGGTTTGCAGCTCAGATATATGTCGAGAAAATTATCCTCATTCGCAGCCATGTTTTCTTATGTGTATGTATGTACACGTGTATTGCCTCATAGGCCTATGCCGCCAGTGTCCTGACTCATGGGTCTCTGAGTTTGGATTTTTTCATAGAGCTATATAATAAGAACTAGAGGGCGCACTCGGCTGTATCCTGTGCCGACAAGGAAGTCACGTCGACATTCGGAAACCGGGCATAAACGCAATCGCTCAGTGCGTTTGCCCGTATCTGTTTGTGCACGTACATCTTTGATTGAACGTAGGAAACCCACTCATTTTTCCCGCACATTCTAACAAATCGTTAGGAAAATGCCTGAAAGTTGTGCAGCTTTTGGCTGCACCAACCGTCGAGTTAAGGGAGGTGGTGTTTCATTTCATAAGTGAGTATTTTAAGGTACTTTTCACATTAAAAATAAAATATGAACGGCTTTTTCCCCGTGTCCGAAAACTGGACAGAATTATAATTTTTAACAGCCGTAATGTGCTAGGTCTACCTATTCACCTATGTAACTTTGTTGTTGGGAAGAAGTTCGCGGATCGATGGGTTAAACATGACATGTATTTTTAACTTTTGGGGCTCAGTTTTGTAGATTACATGGCCATGATGGTCCGACTCTATGGTGCTGGGTGATGGCAAGTAGTGGCAAGTTATATTCAATTTCTGGAGTGCTGAACAATGTTGTACTGTATAGAAATTAGAATTTAGAAACAGAAATAAATCCTCAGCGCGGAAATCATGGCCATGTTTATTCGAGTTCATAATTAATAATAGCGTACAAATAAATTAAAACGAGAAAGCTCTCCTGAGTGTTTATGTTAAAAAAAGGTTCTTGTAAAATTAAATTAAATAGCGTTTTCTAATTCAAACCAATCTACTGCGGGATCTGAGTACTACTTTTCGTGAATTTTGTCTCCAACTTCAAATCTAGTAATAATTAATGGGCCCATAGGTGGATTACATGTGACCGTCAACAACAATGGGTAAAATTATTCCATGTTTCATCAATGACAACTAATTTTTTAGCACAAAATTGTACGTCCAATCACAAAAGGAGTTTATGGAATTCGTGCCTGCAGTAAGATGCAATCTATCCAAAGGTTTATAAAGAAGCTTTCTTGAAAACATGGTTTATTTATTCTGGGGATTTTCTTTTTAATTCAGATTTCCTCTTGGAAAGCAGGCTTTACTCTCTAAGTGGGTGACGGCAATCAGCAGAGCCAAGTTTTTCCCCTCCAAGCACCATGTGGTGTGCAGCGAGCACTTCAAGAAGGATGACTACATGAGAGGTTTGTATTTACTTGTTCTTATTTAATTACAGGGTCATTTCGTGTCAATTTAATGTGACCCCTCTGACTGTATTCACATTGACATGCTTTGGAATCTGACCATCGCAGATCAAAATGTTACAACACATAATAATAATAATACAAATAATAATAATAATAATAATAATAAACGGCATTTAAAATCCGCTCTACTTAGAAAACTAAATCACGTTGCTTACAAAAATATTTAGTACAGGAAAATAAATAAATAAATTCATGAAAAATCAATTGAACTAAATGAATTGAAAGCCACCAGAATGCAGTAAGTTGATTAATGTTGAAATAGGTATGTTTTGATCAATTGCTGGAAATTGTCCATAAATTAACATGTTACAATTGTGGTTTTGTTTTATGAAATGAAGGCTATTTCAAGAGCTTTGAAATGATGTTTAAGTTTATTTCTGATTCACTTCCGGAGATATGGATTTTCGAATGCGGCAGGTCATGCTAGTTAGTCAAAAGTTCGTTGACTATAAAAAAAGAAGTAATAACCAAATAACATAACAACTCTGTTCTTGGGGTTTCTTTAGGGAGTCCAACTAGCACATCAGAATTGTTATCAGGTTACAAAGCGTGATTTGATGGTCATGTTACAAAGGTTGTTGAATTCAGGGCATGACCCTACAGAAGTGTTGTTGGCCATAAAATAAATTAATTGAAAGCAAGAATTTGCTATATTGTTTCAAAACTGATTAAATATGTTATAAACAACCAAGTTCACCTTTTCATTTACAGGTAAGCATCCCAGAGATGACCGAGAAAATGTTCAACATGAACTCCGGGAGTCTGCTGTACCCTCCATCTTTCCAGCTTACCCACCACATAAACAAAAGAAGGAAGCAAGTAAGAGGCCTCCACCTAAAAGAAAAATGATGACAGCGGATCCTGGCCCACAACCTCCTAAAAAAGCTGTTAATGTTGCAGAAGAGCACATGTATGCTTTATCGCTCAGTTCAGTCAGTGGTAAACTAACAGAAACAACCGGCAAACTTCAAGAGGTTCGTAAGGAACTCAAAGTTGCAAAACAGAAAGTAAAGCGTCAAAGTAAAAAAATCTCAAGTCTTCTGGACGCAGTCAAAGATAAAAACATGATAAACCAGGGACAGTTGGAGCTGTTGAAGCTGAACTTTGGACCAAACACTTTCACGCTGATTGAAAATGAGCTGAAGTCAATGGAGAAAGACAAACATGGTCACAGGTTCTCTGAGGAAATCAAGCAGTTCGCGGTCACACTACATTTTTATAGTGCCCAGGCCTATGAATTTGTAAGACAGTATTTACATCTCCCACATCCCAGCACAATTCGGAAATGGAGTGCAAGCCTGAGTTGTGAACCTGGGTTTCTGACTGAAGTCATAGATCATCTTAAGGAAGCGGCAGCTGAGAATTCGTTCAAGAAGCACTGCATGCTTGTGCTTGATGCCATGGCGATTAAAAAGGAAGTGGTGTATGATCCCAAGAACAACAAGTATGCAGGTTTCATCGACTGTGGTAATCTCTTGGCTTCTTCTGAAGACAATCTTGCTACAGAGGCTCTTGTATTCATGACTGTAGGATTGACTGGCAATTGGAAGTATCCAGTCGCTTACTACCTAACAGATCACCTTTCAGCTGCATTGCAAGCTCAGATCATCAAGCAACTTATTAGAACACTTTCAGAAGCAGAAATGGTTGTACATGGTGTTGTGTGTGATGGCACTTATTCAAACCAGACTACAGCATCACTATTGGGCTGTTCGATTACCCCTTCTTCCCTGCAGTCACACTTTCCTCACCCATCAGATCCATCCCAAGATGTTTACTTTGTTTTTGATGCATGCCACCTAATCAAATTGATTAGAAACTGTTTAGCAACCATGGGGACAATTTATCATGACGGAGATGAGATATCTTGGAGGTACATTGAAAAACTGTACGAGGTTCAGCAAAAGGACAATTTGCATCTAGCAAATAAGTTGAAAACGAAGCACATTCTATGGCAGCAGCACAAGATGAATGTTAAAGTGGCTGTGCAGGCACTAAGTTCATCAGTAGCAGATGCTATAGATTTTTTGAGAGACGATCTCCACCATGCACAGTTTGCTGGAAGTGAGAAAACCACCGAGTTCATACGCATTGTTGACAAACTGTTTGATTTCATGAATTCAAAGCACCCTAGAGGGAAAGGGTATAAGAGTCCGATGAGAACATCTAACTTTGAGAGAAGAAAAACATGGCTCTTGAAGACAAAGAGATATCTGCGTACCCTTCAAGATGCTGATGGACAACTACTGTGCAAGGGCAGGAGAAAGACGGCCTGGGTAGGGTTCATGGCTACAATTGATTCTGTACTTGCCATCTGTAATGATCTGTTTACAGCGTCACAGCCTTTCTTATATGTGTGCACATATAAGATGTCTCAAGATCATTTGGAAATGTTCTTTAGTCGTGTTCGCAGACGAGGTGGTTGGAATAACAATCCCAACTGCTTACAGTTCAAGTGGGCACTTCGTGCAATCCTGTTGAAGAACCGCATCATGCCATCAAAAAACGCCAATGTGAGTGTTGAAGAGCCGTCAAACGAGCTGTTTAAGGCCAAGCCATCAGCCTCTGTCCACCACACCAATGCTAACATGCAAAAATTTGCAGAGCTGTTAAAGGAGCCATCTGAGTTTCATGACCACATTCTACACTACTTGGCTGGGTATATCATTCGACATGTATCTTCAGACTGCAAGTGCACACAGTGCTGTGTCGCATTGCACAAAAATACATCTGACTCCGCCTTTCAATCACAGAGCCTGTTGACCACCAGGAAAGACCGCGGAGGTCTAATCAAACCAAGAGATGATGTCTTTCAAATTGTGAAGACCACAGACAGACTCTTAAGGCAGGATATAGCTTCCTATTTGGTTGTGCTAATAAATACTTTAAACAAGTTTATAGTAAATAAAAGTCGGCAAATATTAAGTAAGCAGGCCTGCATGTGTTTTTTTTAATTTTTTATAAAGGACAAGGGCACCTAAGCATTTTCTTCTCGATAAAGGGCACACCTATGTATGAGTAAATTTTAAGTTGCAAAATTGAACATTTCAAGGGCACACCAATATGCCATCAGTTGCTTCCATTGCCCACGTGTACCACTACCCAGGCCTTTATTTAATGTTTGCTGAGTTTTATTTTACTTTTCACATTTGACATGTGTTTTTATTCAACACATCTTTTGTGTTTTGTCGAGGTGCAGTTTGCAGTACAAGTATGCATGCATGATAAATTGTTAAAATAATTTCTGATAAATTGTTATTATTGTTTCCTTTTTAAACGCACTGGACACCTTTGGTAATTGTCAAGACCATTTTATTTTAATTTTACTGAGAAATAACTTCTTTCACAAAGAAAAACTATGCTTCTTCAGAGGGAGCCATTTGTAACAATGTTTTATATTTAACAGCTCTGCTCTCCATTGCTCATTACCAAGTAAAGTAATCCGAGGAATTGCCAATTAGTGTTCAGTGCCTTTAAAATAGGTTTTTATTAATCTGAAAAGCATTAAAATATCCAATAGACCTTATGCATTGATGTCATCTTGCTGCCATTTTAGAGGTTGAGCAATGAGGAAACACTGAAATATGCGCGGTGCACAGGATGGGCCATGGAGCAACCTTTTTTTACCTCAAGAGGAGGGTGCCGTCAAATAAAATCAAGTGTGCACATATGACATAAAGTATGCACAAGTCTATTTAGATATTTTAAAAAAGTACACTTAAAAGTGTACTTTTTTTCTGAAATAAAGATGTTTGGTCAAGTTTTGTTGTTGTTATTTTCATGGTTTTAAAAAAAAAATTCTTGTTTTTACTTGTTTATTCATTGTCTTCAATGCTTGTTTTGTTTCTTTATTTTTAATGTATTTTGTTATATTATTTTATTTATTTATTTATTGTTTTTTTTTTGGGGGGGCAGGCTTTCAATTGTTGATATACAACTGTACAATGTATTTTGCGAACACATTGAAATATTTCAAATTTAGCTGAACGCAGGGAGCGGTCTACTGATTTGAAAATGTGGAAAGTTTTTGTTGCATATTGTTTTACAAATAAGAGGGTTTTTTTCTGTTGAATTTTCCAAGTTTTATTTTAATTAACTTTCATAATTCACATTTTGTTTGTTTGTTATGTCTTTTTTATTTAACCTAATAAATTGGAAATGTAAATAACCACCGCGTTTGTTGTGTTATGTTTTAAGTTAAGTTTTCTTGCAATTCCGAGTCTCTTCAACGGGATGTCAGGGTGCTAATTGATAAGCCCAAAGGATGTACAATGTTCACCACAGGGTGGGTTAGATTTAAAGTCTCTTTAAGAAAGTTCACAAAATTTGACTTTTACGTGTAGGCCTACACGGTACATGTAGGTATACATGTAGTTGTGGTTATCACATTCCCGTACATGTAGTTTTTTTCTAACCCTTCAGCTAAATTTTTGTCATCGCCAAAGTTTATTTGGATTGTGATAGAGCAAAAGTTATTGGATGCATTCAGTCCTAGATTTCGTATCCTCAAAATCCCTCTCTTGTGACCCTGTTGCCACACGTTTTATGTTTGTAATTTGCAAGTTGGATCCTAAAAATCCCAATTCTGGGTACGACACTACAGAGGCTAAACGCCGAAACTTTCTTTTAATTGTGCGCATACAGGAGAGCATTGACTACTACTAATCCGGAAGATAAGCAAAGTAAGCCGAGACCACTCGGAACGTCCCCAGCCCTCATAAAGTCCGTCCAGCATGACCTATTAGCAAGAGTTCGCGGCTTGGTATTCGACGATCTTGATGAGCATTTCCAAGACCAAGACCTGACAGAGGAAGACGATCACGGCACACAACTTGTCAAGAAAATCAGTGGCTTGTTCATAAGAACTGTTTTGCATCACCATGGTAGACTGTATACCGAGCGATATGTGAACAAAAATAACGCGTCAAAGAGACATCAACTTACAAAAACCATCTTGTTTTTAGGCCAGTAACTGGATCAACCTTTCAATCTATTCTGTGGATTATCTTTCTGTCTTCACAAAGGTATTGTAAAATTTCCTATCAGTAAAAGCCTGGTCAAAAACTATTAATTTGCCGTTCAGAATTAAACGCACAGATCGGGAACTTCACCCGACAATTTGTTTTGTTTACGTTTTGTGTATGCCTAGCGTTATAACATCCGGGTACTTTCCGCGCTGTTTGCCCGGTCTCACCATGCCCGACGGTGCTCCGTGTGCGCACAGCGGTAAAGCGTTGCTGGTAATGGCCAGTGCGCCCTCTAGTTCTTATTATATAGCTCTATGGATTTTTTTCCAGTGAGAAATTTGGCAATATTTTGGCTCAGATGTTGAGCTGGAGAGTGTCTCTTCATTCTCTAACTACGTTGAGGTTCGCAGCTCAGATATAAGTTCATTAAATTATCATCATTCGCAGCCATGTTTTCTGATGTGTTTGTATGTACACGTGTAGTGCCACATAGGCATATGCCGCCAGTGTCCTGACGCATGAGTCCCTCAGTTTAGGTTTGTTCCAGTGAGAAATTTGGAAATATTTTGGCTCAGATGTCGAGCTGGTGAGTGTCTCTTCATTCTCGAACAACGTTGAGGTTCGCAGCTCAGATATATGTCGAGAACATTATCCTCATTCGCAGCCATGTTGTCTGATGTGTATGTATGTACACGTGTATTGCCACATAGGCCTATGCCGCCAGTATCCTGACGCATGAGTCTCTCAGTTTGGTTTTTTTCCAGTGGGAAATTTGGCAATATTTTGGCTCGGATGTCGAGCTGGTGAGTGTCTTTTTATTATCGAACAACGTTGAGGCTCGCAGCTCAGATATATGTCGAGAAAATTATCCTCATTCGCAGCCATGTTTTCTTATGTGTATGCATGTACACGTGTATTGCCTCGTAGGCCTATGCCGCCAGTGTCCTGACGCATGAGTCTCAAAGTTTTGGTCTCTTCCGGTGAGAATTTTGGCGATGTGTTAGCTCAGATGTGGAGGTGGTGAATGTCTCTTCATTCTCGAACACCGTTGAGGTTCGCAGCTCAGATATATGTTGAAAACATTATCCTCATTCGCAGCCATGTTTTCTGATGTGTATGTATGTACACGTGTATTGCCACATAGGCCTATGCCGCCAGTATCCTGACGCATGAGTCTCTCAGTTTGGGTTTTTTCCAGTGAGAAATTTGGAAATATTTTGGCTCAGATGTCGAGCTGGTGAGTGTCTCTTCATTCTCGAACAACGTTGAGGTTCGCAGCTCAAATATATGTCGAGAACATTATCCTCATTCGCAGCCATGTTTTCTGATGTGTATGTATGTACAGCTATCATGACGAATCTATATAATGTGAGGACAGCCCATAGGTTTGTGTACTTAACGAAAATCTCTCTATACTCACACCATGAAAATGTTTTCGACCCAAATTTGTTTAACATCACCCTAATATGTATTTCTCTCCATTTCCTTCCATTATACCCTAACCCCAACACTACCTCTAGACCCCCTTTACGAGAATATTACTGTCCTCACTTTACCAAAGTGTCCTCACTTTTCCAAAGTGTCCTCACTTTCCCACCTGGTAGTTGTTTGTGTCCTCCTTTAGACGGCGTTACCACGACACGTGTATTGCCACATAGGCCTATGCAGCCAGTATCCTGACGCATGAGTCTCTCAGTTTGGGTTTTTTTCCAGTGAGAAATTTGGCAATATTTTGGCTCGGATGTCGAGCTGGTGAGTGTCTTTTTATTCTCCAACAACGTTGAGGTTCGCAGCTCAGATATAAGTCGAGAAAATTATCCTCATTCGCAGCCATGTGTTCTGATATGTATGTATGTACACGTGTATTGCCTCATAGGCCTATGCCGCCAGTGTCCTGACGCATGAGTCTCAAAGTTTTGGTCTCTTCCGGTGAGAATTTTGGCGATGTGTTAGCTCAGATGTGGAGGTGGTGAATGTCTCTTCATTCTCGAACACCGTTGAGGTTCGCAGCTCAGATATATGTCGAGAAAATTATCCTCATTCGCAGCCATGTTTTCTTATGTGTATGTATGTACACGTGTATTGCCTCATAGGCCTATGCCGCCAGTGTCCTGACTCATGGGTCTCAGAGTTTGGATTTTTTCCAGTGAGAAATTTGGCAATATTTTGGCTCAGATGTTGAGCTGGCGAGTGTCTCTTCATTCTCTAACTACGTTGAGGTTTGCAGCTCAGATATAAGTTCATTAAATTATCATCATTCGCAGCCATGTTTTCTTATGTTTATGCGTGTACACGTGTATTGCCGCAAAGGCTGATGCCGCCAGTGTCCTAAAGCATGGGTCTCACAGTTTGGTTTTTTTCCAGTGAGAAATTTGGCAATATTTTGGCTCGGATGGCGAGCTGGCGAGTGTTTCTTCATTCTCGAACAACGTTGAGGCTCGCAGCTCAGATATATGTCGAAAAATTATCCTCATTCGCAGCCATGTTTTATTATGAGTATGTATGTACCCGTGTATTGCAGCATAGGCCTATGCCGCCAGTATCCTGACGCATGAGTTTCTCAGTTTGTTATTTTTTCCAGTTTGTTATTTTTTCCAGTGAGAAATTTGGCAATATTTTTGCTCAGATGTCGGGTAGGTGAGTGTCTCCTCATTCTCGAACAGCGTTGAGGCTCGCAGTTCAAATATAAGTCGAAAGAATTATCCTCATTCGCAGCCATGTTTTCTGATGTGTATGTATGTACATGTGTATCGCCACATAGGCATATGCCGCCAGTGTCCTGACGCATGAGTCTCAAAGTTTTGGTCTCTTCCGGTGAGAATTTTGGCGATATGTTAGCTCAGATGTGGAGGTGGTGAATGTCTCTTCATTATCGAACAACGTTGAGGTTCGCAGCTCAGATATATGTCGAAAAATTATCCTCATTCGCAGCCATGTTTTCTTATGATTATGTATGTACCCGTGTATTGCCGCATAGGCCTATGCCGCCAGTATCCTGACGCATGAGTCTCTCAGTTTGTTATTTTTTCCGGTGAGAAATTTGGCAATATTTTGGCTCGGATGGCGAGCTGGTGATTGTCTCTTCATTCTCGAACAACGTTGAGGCTCGCAGCTCAGATATATGGCGAGAAAAATATTCTCATTCGCAGCCATGTTTTCTGATGTGTTTGTATGTACACGTGTAGTGCCACATAGGCATATGCCGACAGTGTCCTGACGCATGAGTCTCTCAGTTTAGGTTTGTTCCAGTGAGAAATTTGGAAATATTTTGGCTCAGATGTCGAGCTGGTGAGTGTCTCTTCATTCTCGAACAACGTTGAGGTTCGCAGCTCAGATATATGTCGAGAACATTATCCTCATTCGCAGCCATGTTTTCTGATGTGTATGTATGTACACGTGTATTGCCACATAGGCCTATGCCGCCAGTATCCTGACGCATGAGTCTCTCAGTTTGGGTTTTTTCCAGTGAGAAATTTGGCAATATTTTGGCTCGGATGTCGAGCTGGTGAGTGTCTTTTTATTCTCGAACAACGTTGAGGCTCGCAGCTCAGATATATGTCGAGAAAATTATCCTCATTCGCAGCCATGTTTTCTGATGTGTATGTATGTACACGTGTATTGCCACATAGGTCTATGCCGCCAGTATCCTGACGCATGAGTATCTCAGTTTGGGTTTTTTCCAGTGAGAAATTTGGCAATATTTTGTCTAGGATGTCGAGCTGGTGAGTGTCTCTTTATTCTCGAACAACGTTGAGGCTCGCAGCTCAGATATATGTCGAGAAAATTATCCTCATTCGCAGCCATGTTTTCTTATGTGTATGTATGTACACGTGTATTGCCTCGTAGGCCTATGCCGCCAGTGTCCTGACGCATGAGCCTCAAAGTTTTGGTTTCTTCCGGTGAGAATTTTGGCGATGTGTTAGCTCAGATGTGGAGGTGGTGAATGTCTCTTCATTCTCGAACACCGTTGAGGTTCGCAGCTCAGATATATGTTGAGAACATTATCCTCATTCGCAGCCATGTTTTCTGATGTGTATGTATGTACACGTGTATTGCCACATAGGCCTATGCCGCCAGTATCCTGACGCATGAGTCTCTCAGTTTGGGTTTTTTCCAGTGAGAAATTTGGCAATTTTTTGTCTAGGATGTCGAGCTGGTGAGTGTCTCTTTATTCTCGAACAACGTTGAGGCTCGCAGCTCAGATATATGTCGAGAAAATTATCCTCATTCGCAGCCATGTTTTCTTATGTGTATGGATGTACACGTGTATTGCCACATAGGCATATGCCGCCAGTGTCCTGACGCATGAGTCTTTCAGTTTGGTTTTTTTCCAGTGAGAAACTTTGCAATATGTTGGCTCATATGTCGAGCTGGTGAGTGTCTCTTCATTCTCCAACAACGTTGAGGTTCGCAGCTCAGATATAAGTCGAGAAAATTATCCTCATTCGCAGCAATGTGTTCTGATATGTATGTATGTACACGTGTATTGCCTCATAGGCCTATGCCGCCAGTGTCCTGACGCATGAGTCTCAAAGTTTTGGTCTCTTCCGGTGAGAATTTTGGCGATGTGTTAGCTCAGATGTGGAGGTGGTGAATGTCTCTTCATTCTCGAACACCGTTGAGGTTCGCAGCTCAGATATATGTCGAGAAAATTATCCTCATTCGCAGCCATGTTTTCTTATGTGTATGTATGTACACGTGTATTGCCTCATAGGCCTATGCCGCCAGTGTCCTGACTCATGGGTCGCAGAGTTTGGTTGTTTTCCAGTGAGAAATTTGGCAATATTTTGGCTCGGATGGCGAGCTGGTGAGTGTTTCTTCATTCTCGAACAACGTTGAGGTTCGCAGCTCAGATATATGTCGAATAACTATCCTCATTCGCAGCCATGTTTTATTATGAGTATGTATGTACCCGTGTATTGCCGCATAGGCCTATGCCGCCAGTATCCTGACGCATGAGTCTCTCAGTTTGTTATTTTTTCCGGTGAGAAATTTGGCAATATTTTGGCTCGGATGGCGAGCTGGTGAGTGTCTCTTCATTCTCGAACAACGTTGAGGCTCGCAGCTCAGATATATGTCGAGAAAATTGTGTTCATTCGCAGCCATGCTTTCTTATATGTATGTATGTACACGTGTATTGTCACATAGGCATATACCGCCAGTGTCCTGACGCATGAGTCTCTCAGTTTGGGTTTTTTCCAGTGAGAAATTTTGCAATATTTTGGCTCAGATGTCGAGCTGGTGAGTGTCTCTTCATTCTCCAACAACGTTGAGGTTCGCAGCTCAGATATAAGTCGAAAAAATTATCCTCATTCGCAGCCATGTTTTCTGATAGGTATGTATGCACACGTGTATTGCCACATAGACATATGCCGCCAGTGTCCTGACACATGAGTCTCTCAGTTTGTTTTTTTCCAGTGAGAAATTTGGCAATATTTAGGCTCAGATGTCGAGCTGGTGAGTGTCTCTTCATTCTCGAACAACGTTGAGGTACGCAGTTCAGATACATGTCGAGAAAATTATCCTCATTCGCAGCCATGTTTTCTGATGTGTATGTATGTATGTACACGTGTATTGCCACATAGGCCTATGCCGCCAGTGTCCTGACACATGAGTCTCTCAGTTTTCTTTTTTCCAGTGAGAAAATTTGCAATATTTTGGCTTAGATGTCGAGCTGGTGAGTGTCTCTTCATTCTCCAACAACGTTGAGGCTCGCAGCTCAGATATATGTCGAGAAATTTATCCTCAGTCGCAGCCATGTTTTCTTATTTTTATGTATGTACACATGTATTACCGCGTAGGCCTATGCCGCCAGTGTCCTGACGCATGAGTCTCACAGTTTGGGTTTTTTCCAGTGAGAAATTTGGCAATATTTTGGCTCGGATGTCGAGCTGGTGAGTGTCTTTTTATTATCGAACAACGTTGAGGCTCGCAGCTCAGATATATGTCGAGAAAATTATCCTCATTCGCAGCCATGTTTTCTGATGTGTATGTATGTACACGTGTATTGCCACATAGGCCTATGCCGCCAGTATCCTGACGCATGAGTCTCTCAGTTTGGGTTTTTTCCAGTGAGAAATTTGGCAATATTTTGTCTAGGATGTCGAGCTGGTGAGTGTCTCTTTATATTCGAACAACGTTGAGGCTCGCAGCTCAGATATATGTCGAGAAAATTATCCCCATTGGCAGCCATGTTTTCTTATGTGTATGCATGTACACGTGTATTGCCTCGTAGGCCTATGCCGCCAGTGTCCTGACGCATGAGTCTCAAAGTTTTGGTCTCTTCCGGTGAGAATTTTGGCGATGTGTTAGCTCAGATGTGGAGGTGGTGAATGTCTCTTCATTCTCGAACACCGTTGAGGTTCGCAGCTCAGATATATGTTGAGAACATTATCCTCATTCGCAGCCATGTTTTCTGATGTGTATGTATGTACACGTGTATTGCCACATAGGCCTATGCCGCCAGTATCCTGACGCAT
Organism: Crossaster papposus; assembly: GCA_037893245.1. NCBI lineage: Eukaryota > Metazoa > Echinodermata > Asteroidea > Velatida > Solasteridae > Crossaster > Crossaster papposus. Next base: position 157,437 of record JBAIAA010000793.1, on the reverse strand, counting down.
GAGTCTCTCAGTTTGGTTTTTTTCCAGTGAGAAATTTGGCAATATTTTGGCTCGGATGTCGAGCTGGTGAGTGTCTCTTTATTCTCGAACAACGTTGAGGCTCGCAGCTCAGATATATGTCGAGAAAATTATCCTCATTCGCAGCCATGTTTTCTTATGTGTATGGATGTACACGTGTATTGCCACATAGGCATATGCCGCCAGTGTCCTGACGCATGAGTCTCTCAGTTTGGTTTTTGTCCAGTGAGAAACTTTGCAATATGTTGGCTCAGATGTCGAGCTGGTGAGTGTCTCTTCATTCTCCAACAACGTTGAGGTTCGCAGCTCAGATATAAGTCGAGAAAATTATCCTCATTCGCAGCCATGTGTTCTGATATGTATGTATGTACACGTGTATTGCCTCATAGGCCTATGCCGCCAGTGTCCTGAAGCATGAGTCTCAAAGTGTTGGTCTCTTCCGGTGAGAATTTTGGCGATGTGTTAGCTCAGATGTGGAGGTGGTGAATGTCTCTTCATTCTCGAACACCGTTGAGGTTTGCAGCTCAGATATATGTCGAGAAAATTATCCTCATTCGCAGCCATGTTTTCTTATGTGTATATATGTACACGTGTATTGCCTCATAGGCCTATGCCGCCAGTGTCCTGACTCATGGGTCTCAGAGTTTGGATTTTTTCCAGTGAGAAATTTGGCAATATTTTGGCTCAGATGTTGAGCTGGAGAGTGTCTCTTCATTCTCTAACTACGTTGAGGTTCGCAGCTCAGATATAAGTTCATTAAATTATCATCATTCGCAGCCATGTTTTCTTATGTTTATGCGTGTACACGTGTATTGCCGCATAGGCTGATGCCGCCAGTGTCCTAAAGCATGGGTCTCACAGTTTGGTTTTTTTTCAGTGAGAAATTTGGCAATATTTTGGCTCGGATGGCGAGCTGGTAAGTGTCTCTCCATTCTCGAACAACGTTGAGGCTTGCAGCTCAGATATAAGTCGAGAAAATTATCCTCATTCGCAGCCATGTTTTCTTATGTGTATGTATGTACACGTGTATTGCCTCGTAGGCCTATGCCGCCAGTGTCCTGACGCATGAGTCTCAAAGTTTTGGTATCTTCCGGTAAGAATTTTGGCGATGTGTTAGCTCAGATGTGGAGGTGGTGAATGTCTCTTCATTCTCGAACACCGTTGAGGTTCGCAGCTCAGATATATGTTGAGAACATTTTCCTCATTCGCAGCCATGTTTTCTGATGTGTATGTATGTACACGTGTATTGCCACATAGGCCTATGCCGCCAGTATCCTGACGCATGAGTCTCTCAGTTTGTTTGTTTTTCCAGTGAGAAATTTGGCAATATTTTGGCTCAGATGTCGAGCTGGTGAGTGTCTCTGTATTCTCGAACAACGTTGAGGCTCGCAGCTCAGATATATGTCGAGAATATTGTCCTCATTCGCAGCCATGTTTTCTGATATGTATGTATGTACACGTGTATTGCCACATAAACATATGCCGTCAGTGTCCTGACACATGAGTCTCTCAGTTTTTTTGGTTTTTTTCTAGTGAGAAATTTGGCAATATTTTGGCTCGGATGTCGAGCTGGTGGGTGTCTCTTCATTCTCGAACAACGTTGAGGCTCGCAGCTCAGATATATGTCGAGAAAATTATCCTCATTCGCAGCCATGTTTTCGTATGTGTATGTATGTACATGTGTATTGCCGCATAGGCCTATGCCGCCAGTATCCTGACGCATGAGTCTCTAAGTTTGTTTGTTTTCCAGTGAGAAATTTGGCAATATTTTTGCTCAGATGTCGGGCTGGTGAGTGTCCCTTCATTCTCAAACAACGTTGAGGCTCGCAGCTCAGATATAAGTCGAGAAAATTATCCTCATTCGCAGCCATGTTTTCTGATGTGTTTGTATGTACATGTGTAGTGCCACATAGGCATATGCCGCCAGTGTCCTGACGCATGAGTCTCTCAGTTTAGGTTTGTTCCAGTGAGAAATTTGGCAATATTTTGGCTCAGATGTCGAGCTGGTGAGTGTCTCTTCATTCTCGAACAACGTTGAGGCTCGCAGCTCAGATATATGTCGAGAAAATTGTGTTCATTCGCAGCCATGCTTTCTTATATGTATGTATGTACACGTGTATTGTCACATAGGCATATACCGCCAGTGTCCTGACGCATGAGTCTCTCAGTTTGGTTTTTTTCCAGTGAGAAACTTTGCAATATTTTGGCTTAGATGTCGAGCTAATGAGTGTCTCTTCATTCTCCAACAACGTTGAGGTTCGCAGCACAGATATAAGTCGAGAAAATTATCCTCATTCGCAGCCATGTTTTCTGATATGTATGTATGTACACGTGTATTGCCACATAAACATATGCCGCCCGTGTCCTGACACATGAGTCTCTCAGTTTTTGGGTTTTTTTCTAGTGAGAAATTTGGCAATATTTTGGCTCGGATGTCGAGCTGGTGAGTGTCTCTTCATTCTGCAACAACGTTGAGGTTCGCAGCTCAGATATAAGTCGAGAAAATTATCCTCATTCGCAGCCATGTGTTCTGATATGTATGTATGTACACGTGTATTGCCTCATAGGCCTATGCCGCCAGTGTCCTGACGCATGAGTCTCAAAGTTTTGGTCTCTTCCGGTGAGAATTTTGGCGATGTGTTAGCTCAGATGTGGAGGTGGTGAATGTCTCTTCATTCTCGAACACCGTTGAGGTTCGCAGCTCAGATATATTTTGAGAACATTATCCTCATTCGCAGCCATGTTTTCTGATGTGTATGTATGTACACGTGTATTGCCACATAGGCCTATGCCGCCAGTGTCCTCACGCATGAGTCTCTCAGTTTGGGTTTTTTCCAGTGAGAAATTTTGCAATATTTTGGCTCAGATGTCGAGCTGGTGAGTGTCTCTTCATTCTCCAACAACGTTGAGGTTCGCAGCTCAGATATAAGTCGAAAAAATTATCCTCATTCGCAGCCATGTTTTCTGATAGGTATGTATGCACACGTGTATTGCCACATAGACATATGCCGCCAGTGTCCTGACACATGAGTCTCTCAGTTTGTTTTTTTCCACTGAGAAATTTGGCAATATTTAGGCTCAGATGTCGAGCTGGTGAGTGTCTCTTCATTCTCGAACAACGTTGAGGTACGCAGTTCAGATACATGTCGAGAAAATTATCCTCATTCGCAGCCATGTTTTCTGATGTGTATGTATGTATGTACACGTGTATTGCCACATAGGCCTATGCCGCCAGTGTCCTGACACATGAGTCTCTCAGTTTTCTTTTTTCCAGTGAGAAATTTTGCAATATTTTGGCTTAGATGTCGAGCTGGTGAGTGTCTCTTCATTCTCCAACAACGTTGAGGCTCGCAGCTCAGATATATGTCGAGAAATTTATCCTCAGTCGCAGCCATGTTTTCTTATGTTTATGTATGTACACGTGTATTGCCACATAGGCCTATGCCGCCAGTATCCTGACGCATGAGTCTCTCAGTTTGGGTTTTTTCCAGTGAGAAATTTGGCAATATTTTGGCTCGGATGTCGAGCTGGTGAGTGTCTCTTTATTCTCGAACAACGTTGAGGCTCGCAGCTCAGATATATGTCGAGAAAATTATCCTCATTCGCAGCCATGTTTTCTTATGTGTATGCATGTACACGTGTATTGTCACATAGGCATATGCCGCCAGTGTCCTGACGCATGAGTCTCTCAGTTTGGTTTTTGTCCAGTGAGAAACTTTGCAATATGTTGGCTCAGATGTCGAGCTGGTGAGTGTCTCTTCATTCTCCAACAACGTTGAGGTTCGCAGCTCAGATATAAGTCGAGAAAATTATCCTCATTCGCAGCCATGTGTTCTGATATGTATGTATGTACACGTGTATTGCCTCATAGGCCTATGCCGCCAGTGTCCTGAAGCATGAGTCTCAAAGTGTTGGTCTCTTCCGGTGAGAATTTTGGCGATGTGTTAGCTCAGATGTGGAGGTGGTGAATGTCTCTTCATTCTCGAACACCATTGAGGTTTGCAGCTCAGATATATGTCGAAAAATTATCCTCATTCGCAGCCATGTTTTCTTATGATTATGTATGTACCCGTGTATTGCCGTATAGGCCTATGCCGCCAGTATCCTGACGCATGAGTCTCTCAGTTTGTTATTTTTTCCGGTGAGAAATTTGGCAATATTTTGGCTCGGATGGCGAGCTGGTGAGTGTCTCTTTAATCTCGAACAACGTTGAGGCTCGCAGCTCAGATATATGGCGAGAAAAATATTCTCATTCGCAGCCATGTTTTCTGATGTGTTTGTATGTACATGTGTAGTGCCACATAGGCATATGCCGCCAGTGTCCTGACGCATGAGTCTCTCAGTTTAGGTTTGTTCCAGTGAGAAATTTGGCAATATTTTGGCTCAGATGTCGAGCTGGTGAGTGTCTCTTCATTCTCGAACAACGTTGAGGCTCGCAGCTCAGATATATGTCGAGAAAATTGTGTTCATTCGCAGCCATGCTTTCTTATATGTATGTATGTACACGTGTATTGTCACATAGGCATATACCGCCAGTGTCCTGACGCATGAGTCTCTCAGTTTGGTTTTTTTCCAGTGAGAAACTTTGCAATATTTTGGCTTAGATGTCGAGCTAATGAGTGTCTCTTCATTCTCCAACAACGTTGAGGTTCGCAGCTCAGATATAAGTCGAGAAAATTATCCTCATTCGCAGCCATGTGTTCTGATATGTATGTATGTACACGTGTATTGCCTCATAGGCCTATGCCGCCAGTGTCCTGAAGCATGAGTCTCAAAGTGTTGGTCTCTTCCGGTGAGAATTTTGGCGATGTGTTAGCTCAGATGTGGAGGTGGTGAATGTCTCTTCATTCTCGAACACCATTGAGGTTTGCAGCTCAGATATATGTCGAAAAATTATCCTCATTCGCAGCCATGTTTTCTTATGATTATGTATGTACCCGTGTATTGCCGTATAGGCCTATGCCGCCAGTATCCTGACGCATGAGTCTCTCAGTTTGTTATTTTTTCCGGTGAGAAATTTGGCAATATTTTGGCTCGGATGGCGAGCTGGTGAGTGTCTCTTTAATCTCGAACAACGTTGAGGCTCGCAGCTCAGATATATGGCGAGAAAAATATTCTCATTCGCAGCCATGTTTTCTGATGTGTTTGTATGTACATGTGTAGTGCCACATAGGCATATGCCGCCAGTGTCCTGACGCATGAGTCTCTCAGTTTAGGTTTGTTCCAGTGAGAAATTTGGCAATATTTTGGCTCAGATGTCGAGCTGGTGAGTGTCTCTTCATTCTCGAACAACGTTGAGGCTCGCAGCTCAGATATATGTCGAGAAAATTGTGTTCATTCGCAGCCATGCTTTCTTATATGTATGTATGTACACGTGTATTGTCACATAGGCATATACCGCCAGTGTCCTGACGCATGAGTCTCTCAGTTTGGTTTTTTTTCAGTGAGAAACTTTGCAATATTTTGGCTTAGATGTCGAGCTAATGAGTGTCTCTTCATTCTCCAACAACGTTGAGGTTCGCAGCACAGATATAAGTCGAGAAAATTATCCTCATTCGCAGCCATGTTTTCTGATATGTATGTATGTACACGTGTATTGCCACATAAACATATGCCGCCCGTGTCCTGACACATGAGTCTCTCAGTTTTTGGGTTTTTTTCTAGTGAGAAATTTGGCAATATTTTGGCTCGGATGTCGAGCTGGTGAGTGTCTCTTCATTCTCCAACAACGTTGAGGTTCGCAGCTCAGATATAAGTCGAGAAAATTATCCTCATTCGCAGCCATGTGTTCTGATATGTATGTATGTACACGTGTATTGCCTCATAGGCCTATGCCGCCAGTGTCCTGACGCATGAGTCTCAAAGTTTTGGTCTCTTCCGGTGAGAATTTTGGCGATGTGTTAGCTCAGATGTGGAGGTGGTGAATGTCTCTTCATTCTCGAACACCGTTGAGGTTCGCAGCTCAGATATATTTTGAGAACATTATCCTCATTCGCAGCCATGTTTTCTGATGTGTATGTATGTACACGTGTATTGCCACATAGGCCTATGCCGCCAGTGTCCTCACGCATGAGTCTCTCAGTTTGGGTTTTTTCCAGTGAGAAATTTTGCAATATTTTGGCTCAGATGTCGAGCTGGTGAGTGTCTCTTCATTCTCCAACAACGTTGAGGTTCGCAGCTCAGATATAAGTCGAAAAAATTATCCTCATTCGCAGCCATGTTTTCTGATAGGTATGTATGCACACGTGTATTGCCACATAGACATATGCCGCCAGTGTCCTGACACATGAGTCTCTCAGTTTGTTTTTTTCCAGTGAGAAATTTGGCAATATTTAGGCTCAGATGTCGAGCTGGTGAGTGTCTCTTCATTCTCGAACAACGTTGAGGTACGCAGTTCAGATACATGTCGAGAAAATTATCCTCATTCGCAGCCATGTTTTCTGATGTGTATGTATGTATGTACACGTGTATTGCCACATAGGCCTATGCCGCCAGTGTCCTGACACATGAGTCTCTCAGTTTTCTTTTTTCCAGTGAGAAATTTTGCAATATTTTGGCTTAGATGTCGAGCTGGTGAGTGTCTATTCATTCTCCAACAACGTTGAGGCTCGCAGCTCAGATATATGTCGAGAAATTTATCCTCAGTCGCAGCCATGTTTTCTTATGTTTATGTATGTACACGTGTATTGCCACATAGGCCTATGCCGCCAGTATCCTGACGCATGAGTCTCTCAGTTTGGGTTTTTTCCAGTGAGAAATTTGGCAATATTTTGGCTCGGATGTCGAGCTGGTGAGTGTCTCTTTATTCTCGAACAACGTTGAGGCTCGCAGCTCAGATATATGTCGAGAAAATTATCCTCATTCGCAGCCATGTTTTCTTATGTGTATGCATGTACACGTGTATTGTCACATAGGCATATGCCGCCAGTGTCCTGACGCATGAGTCTCTCAGTTTGGTTTTTGTCCAGTGAGAAACTTTGCAATATGTTGGCTCAGATGTCGAGCTGGTGAGTGTCTCTTCATTCTCCAACAACGTTGAGGTTCGCAGCTCAGATATAAGTCGAGAAAATTATCCTCATTCGCAGCCATGTGTTCTGATATGTATGTATGTACACGTGTATTGCCTCATAGGCCTATGCCGCCAGTGTCCTGAAGCATGAGTCTCAAAGTGTTGGTCTCTTCCGGTGAGAATTTTGGCGATGTGTTAGCTCAGATGTGGAGGTGGTGAATGTCTCTTCATTCTCGAACACCATTGAGGTTTGCAGCTCAGATATATGTCGAAAAATTATCCTCATTCGCAGCCATGTTTTCTTATGATTATGTATGTACCCGTGTATTGCCGTATAGGCCTATGCCGCCAGTATCCTGACGCATGAGTCTCTCAGTTTGTTATTTTTTCCGGTGAGAAATTTGGCAATATTTTGGCTCGGATGGCGAGCTGGTGAGTGTCTCTTTAATCTCGAACAACGTTGAGGCTCGCAGCTCAGATATATGGCGAGAAAAATATTCTCATTCGCAGCCATGTTTTCTGATGTGTTTGTATGTACACGTGTAGTGCCACATAGGCATATGCCACCAGTGTCCTGACGCATGAGTCTCTCAGTTTAGGTTGGTTGCAGTGAGAAATTTGGCAATATTTTGTCTCGGATGTCGAGCTGGTGAGTGTCTCTTTATTCTCGAACAACGTAGAGGCTCGCAGCTCAGGTGACCCGCTCCGCAAAAAGGGCACTTAAGTCGCGGTATGCTTTCACGCGTAGTGGCCTGTACCATGTGGATAGGGTGAAAAAATATCACAAATGTGTTTTTCTGTTTTTGTTTTTTTTCTCATCTTTGAAACCTATATTATCATAATTTATTGACAGAAATGTTGATTTCGATGAATAAAGATTAAAAAACTACGTGTTTGTGTCGTGCTATTCATGCATTGTTGCTGCTTTAGTTCTCCAGAATTAACAATAATCGCCGAAGTTTACGCTTTTTTGGTGCATGATTTTAATCTTCCCCTATCAATAATTTTGGTATCGCCCGAAAGCTGCACGCTTGCTCTTTCCAAATTTGGGCAAGAGAATGTCTATAGGTCAAATGCAAATGAGTATGAGGCCAAAATAAGCAATAAACAAACGCCACCTGTTGCTATGGAGTGCCAAACATTTTCATCACGTGATTAGAATGGCATTTTCTGATTGGGTAATACGCGCAATATTGTTACTGCGCACGCTCAGTATGACCTCATCCGCTGTTGATCGCTAGCTGCGTACGTGTACTATACTAAACAGCGGAGATTTCGTAGCCGATGCCACGTCTGTTTCAGGCCATTACTGGAGAGTTTTTCTGAAGTAAATGTCTTTTTTAATCCACAAATTATATCTAAATACTTAAAATAATAATGTTCTCCAAAGATCAGTGTCTTGCTGAGGCTTTGAACGAGCTTCGTGATGCAAATCTGTTCCGTGAAGAAAATGATGCGATAGCTTTTGTCGAAGATTACTTCGTCAACTCAGCCGTACACGAGGAATCTGATTCGGATTCGGAATACGAGTCATCTTCATCAGATGCCAGTGATACTGATAATACTAGTTTATTGCAGGCTTTCTTATCTAATGCAATAATTATTGCAAGGTATGTATTTTATCTAAAAAGCCTTTTTTTCTATACAATTGTCAGTGTCAATGTGCATAGCAATAAGAACATGCAGATCGTCAAGCACAAGTGTTTTAGACAAAAAAAATAAAAAAATAAAAAAACATTACATTTTGTCCCAAAAACATGATTTTCGACCCGAAATTTTGCAATGAATGTTAAATGCTACAAATTCAAAAAGGTATGCATTCAATCACTAAAATCTTCCAAACACAAGAACATGTTAAACAAACAAAAGCTCAGTAATGAAATTAATTGAACCCTTTCGACATTCCTGCATGTGGTTGTTAATCTTCAATTTGGCTCAATTGAACAAATTATGCAAATTAGCAAATCCTTGTGATGACGTAATGGAATTAAAAAAAAAAATTATGGTGTAGACTCAAAACCCACTCCGTTATAATACCTGAAAATTTCAGAGCAATAGCTTAAACGCATCATGTCCGTTGCCAGGAATATTCGTGGTTAACATTTTCAGTTGAATGCATTTCAGTACACCGTTTTTCAAAGCTCTTTTTCTCCTTAAGTGATTAAAATTAATTCCTGAAAATGAATATGCAAATTACCTAAAAATCTTGAGAACGCAAAATGCCACAGGGTTCAAACATATATCAAACGAAAGCTTATGAAAAGGCCTTTCCATTTAGGTACAAAACCCGATTTGGAAATTTGCAACATAAAGCCCCTTTTTGCAGAGCGGGTCACATTTATATGTCGAGAAAATTATCCTCATTCGCAGCCATGTTTTCTTATGTGTATGTATGTACACGTGTATTGCCTCGTAGGCCTATGCCGCCAGTGTCCTGACGCATGAGTCTCAAAGTTTTGGTCTCTTCCGGTGAGAATTTTGGCGATATGTTAGCTCAGATGTGGAGGTGGTGAATGTCTCTTCATTCTCGAACAACGTTGAGGTTCGCAGCTCAGATATATGTCGAAAAATTATCCTCATTCGCAGCCATGTTTTCTTATGATTATGTATGTACCCGTGTATTGCCGCATAGGCCTATGCCGCCAGTATCCTGACGCATGAGTCTCTCAGTTTGTTATTTTTTCCGGTGAGAAATTTGGCAATATTTTGGCTCGGATGGCGAGCTGGTGAGTGTCTCTTCATTCTCGAACAACGTTGAGGCTCGCAGCTCAGATATATGGCGAGAAAAATATTCTCATTCGCAGCCATGTTTTCTGATGTGTTTGTATGTACACGTGTAGTGCCACATAGGCATATGCCGCCAGTGTCCTGACGCATGAGTCTCTCAGTTTAGGTTTGTTCCAGTGAGAAATTTGGAAATATTTTGGCTCAGATGTCGAGCTGGTGAGTGTCTCTTCATTCTCGAACAACGTTGAGGTTCTCAGCTCAGATATATGTCGAGAACATTATCCTCATTCGCAGCCATGTTTTCTGATGTGTATGTATGTACACGTGTATTGCCACATAGGCCTATGCCGCCAGTATCCTGACGCATGAGTATCTCAGTTTGGTTTTTTTCCAGTGAGAAATTTGGCAATATTTTGGCTCGGATGTCGAGCTGGTGAGTGTCTTTTTATTCTCGAACAACGTTGAGGCTCGCAGCTCAGATATATGTCGAGAAAATTATCCTCATTCGCAGCCATGTTTTCTGATGTGTATGTATGTACACGTGTATTGCCACATAGGCCTATGCCGCCAGTATCCTGACGCATGAGTATCTCAGTTTGGTTTTTTTCCAGTGAGAAATTTGGCAATATTTTGTCTAGGATGTCGAGCTGGTGAGTGTCTCTTTATTCTCGAACAACGTTGAGGCTCGCAGCTCAGATATATGTCGAGAAAATTATCCTCATTCGCAGCCATGTTTTCTTATGTGTATGTATGTACACGTGTATTGCCTCGTAGGCCTATGCCGCCAGTGTCCTGACGCATGAGCCTCAAAGTTTTGGTTTCTTCCGGTGAGAATTTTGGCGATGTGTTAGCTCAGATGTGGAGGTGGTGAATGTCTCTTCATTCTCGAACACCGTTGAGGTTCGCAGCTCAGATATATGTTGAGAACATTATCCTCATTCGCAGCCATGTTTTCTGATGTGTATGTATGTACACGTGTATTGCCACATAGGCCTATGCCGCCAGTATCCTGACGCATGAGTCTCTCAGTTTGGGTTTTTTCCAGTGAGAAATTTGGCAATATGTTGTCTAGGATGTCGAGCTGGTGAGTGTCTCTTTATTCTCGAACAACGTTGAGGCTCGCAGCTCAGATATATGTCGAGAAAATTATCCTCATTCGCAGCCATGTTTTCTTATGTGTATGGATGTACACGTGTATTGCCACATAGGCATATGCCGCCAGTGTCCTGACGCATGAGTCTTTCAGTTTGGTTTTTTTCCAGTGAGAAACTTTGCAATATGTTGGCTCATATGTCGAGCTGGTGAGTGTCTCTTCATTCTCCAACAACGTTGAGGTTCGCAGCTCAGATATAAGTCGAGAAAATTATCCTCATTCGCAGCAATGTGTTCTGATATGTATGTATGTACACGTGTATTGCCTCATAGGCCTATGCCGCCAGTGTCCTGACGCATGAGTCTCAAAGTTTTGGTCTCTTCCGGTGAGAATTTTGGCGATGTGTTAGCTCAGATGTGGAGGTGGTGAATGTCTCTTCATTCTCGAACACCGTTGAGGTTCGCAGCTCAGATATATGTCGAGAAAATTATCCTCATTCGCAGCCATGTTTTCTTATGTGTATGTATGTACACGTGTATTGCCTCATAGGCCTATGCCGCCAGTGTCCTGACTCATGGGTCGCAGAGTTTGGTTGTTTTCCAGTGAGAAATTTGGCAATATTTTGGCTCGGATGGCGAGCTGGTGGGTGTTTCTTCATTCTCGAACAACGTTGAGGCTCGCAGCTCAGATATATGTCGAAAAACTATCCTCATTCGCAGCCATGTTTTATTATGAGTATGTATGTACCCGTGTATTGCAGCATAGGCCTATGCCGCCAGTATCCTGACGCATGAGTTTCTCAGTTTGTTATTTTTTCCAGTGAGAAATTTGGCAATATTTTTGCTCAGATGTCGGGTTGGTGAGTATCTCCTCATTCTCGAACAGCGTTGAGGCTCGCAGTTCAAATATAAGTCGAAAGAATTATCCTCATTCGCAGCCATGTTTTCTGATGTGTATGTATGTACATGTGTATCGCCACATAGGCATATGCCGCCAGTGTCCTGACGCATGAGTCTCAAAGTTTTGGTCTCTTCCGGTGAAAATTTTGGCGATATGTTAGCTCAGATGTGGAGGTGAAGAATGTCTCTTCATTCTTGAACAACGTTGAGGTTCGCAGCTCAGATATATGTCGAAAAATTATCCTCATTCGCAGCCATGTTTTCTTATGATTATGTATGTACCCGTGTATTGCCGCATAGGCCTATGCCGCCAGTATCCTGACGCATGAGTCTCTCAGTTTGTTATTTTTTCCGGTGAGAAATTTGGCAATAGTTTGGCTCGGATGGCGAGCTGGTGAGTGTCTCTTTAATCTCGAACAACGTTGAGGCTCGCAGCTCAGATATATGGCGAGAAAAATATTCTCATTCGCAGCCATGTTTTCTGATGTGTTTGTATGTACACGTGTAGTGCCACATAGGCATATGCCACCAGTGTCCTGACGCATGAGTCTCTCAGTTTAGGTTTGTTGCAGTGAGAAATTTGGCAATATTTTGTCTCGGATGTCGAGCTGGTGAGTGTCTCTTTATTCTCGAACAACGTAGAGGCTCGCAGCTCAGATATATGTCGAGAAAATTATCCTCATTCGCAGCCATGTTTTCTTATGTGTATGTATGTACACGTGTATTGCCTCGTAGGCCTATGCCGCAAGTGTCCTGACGCATGAGTCTCAAAGTTTTGGTCTCTTCCGGTAAGAATTTTGGCGATGTGTTAGCTCAGATGTGGAGGTGGTGAATGTCTCTTCATTGTCGAACACCGTTGAGGTTCGCAGCTCAGATATATGTTGAGAACATTATCCTCATTTGCAGCCATGTTTTCTGATGTGTATGTATGTACACGTGTATTGCCACATAGGCCTATGCCGCCAGTATCCTGACGCATGAGTCTCTCAGTTTGTTTGTTTTTCCAGTGAGAAATTTGGCAATATTTTGGCTCGGATGTCGAGCTGGTGAGTGTCTCTTTATTCTCGAACAACGTTGAGGCTCGCAGCTCAGATATATGTCGAGAAAATTGTCCTCATTCGCAGCCATGTTTTCTGATATGTATGTATGTACACGTGTATTGCCACATAAACATATGCCGTCAGTGTCCTGACACATGAGTCTCTCAGTTTTTTGGTTTTTTTCTAGTGAGAAATTTGGCAATATTTTGGCTCGGATGTCGAGTTGGTGGGTGTCTCTTCATTCTCGAACAACGTTGAGGCTCGCAGCTCAGATATATGTCGAGAAAATTATCCTCATTCGCAGCCATGTTTTCGTATGTGTATGTATGTACATGTGTATTGCCGCATAGGCCTATGCCGCCAGTATCCTGACGCATGATTCTCTAAGTTTGTTTGTTTTCCAGTGAGAAATTTGGCAATATTTTTGCTCAGATGTCGGGCTGGTGAGTGTCCCTTCATTCTCAAACAACGTTGAGGCTCGCAGCTCAGATATAAGTTCAGAAAATTATCCTCATTCGCAGCCATGTTTTCTGATGTGTTTGTATGTACATGTGTAGTGCCACATAGGCATATGCCGCCAGTGTCCTGACGCATGAGTCTCTCAGTTTAGGTTTGTTCCAGTCAGAAATTTGGCAATATTTTGGCTCAGATGTCGAGCTGGTGAGTGTCTCTTCATTCTCGAACAACGTTGAGGTACGCAGTTCAGATACATGTCGAGAAAATTATCCTCATTCGCAGCCATGTTTTCTGATGTGTATGTATGTATGTACACGTGTATTGCCACATAGGCCTATGCCGCCAGTGTCCTGACACATGAGTCTCTCAGTTTTCTTTTTTCCAGTGAGAAATTTTGCAATATTTTGGCTTAGATGTCGAGCTGGTGAGTGTCTCTTCATTCTCCAACAACGTTGAGGCTCGCAGCTCAGATATATGTCGAGAAATTTATCCTCAGTCGCAGCCATGTTTTCTTATGTTTATGTATGTACACATGTATTACCGCGTAGGCCTATGCCGCCAGTGTCCTGACGCATGAGTCTCACAGTTTGGGTTTTTTCCAGTGAGAAATTTGGCAATATTTTGGCTCAGATGTCGAGCTGGTTATTGTCTCTTCATTCTCGAACACCGTTGAGGTTCGCAGCTCAGATATAAGTTCAGAAAATTATCCTCATTCGCAGCCATGTTTTCTGATGTGTATGTATGTACACGTGTATTGCCACATAGGCCTATGCCGCCAGTATCCTGACGCATGAGTTTCTCAGTTTGATTGTTTTTCCAGTGAGAAATTTGGCAATATTTTGGCTCGGATGTCGAGCTGGTGAGTGTCTCTTCATTCTCGAACAACGTTGAGGCTCGCAGCTCAGATATATGTCGAGAAAATTGTCCTCATTCGCAGCCATGTTTTCTTATGTGTATGGATGTACACGTGTATTGCCACATAGGCCTATGCCGCCAGTGTCCTGACACATGAGTCTCTCAGTTTGTTTTTTTCCAGTGAGAAATTTTGCAATATTTTGGCTCAGATGTCGAGCTGGCGAGTGTCTCTTCATTGTCGAACAATGTTGAGGTTCGCATCTCAGATATAAGTTCATAAAATTATCCTCATTCGCAGCCATGTTTTCTTATGTTTATGCGTGTACACGTGTATTGCCGCATAGGCTTATGTCGCCAGTGTCCAGAAGCATGAGTCTCTCAGTTTAGGTTTGTTCCAGTGAGAAATTTGGCAATATTTTGGCTCAGATGTCGAGCTGCTGAGTGTCTCTTCATTCTCGAACAACGTTGAGGCTCGCAGCTCAGATATATGTCGAGAAAATTATGCTCATTCGCAGCGATGTTTTCGTATGTGTATGTATGAACACGTGTGTTGTCACATAGGCATATACCGCCAGTGTCCTGACGCATGAGTCTCTCAGTTTGGTTATTTTCCAGTGAGAAACTTTGCAATATTTTGGCTCAGATGTCGAGCTAGTGAGTGTCTCTTCATTCTCCAACAACGTTGAGGTTCGCAGCTAAGATATAAGTCGAGAAAATTATCCTCATTCGCAGCCATGTTTTCTGATATGTATGTATGTACACGTGTATTGCCACATAAACATATGCCGCCAGTGTCCTGACGCATGAGTCTCTCAGTTTGTTTGTTTTCCAGTGAAAAATTTGGCAATATTTTGCCTCGGATGTCGAGCTGGGGAGTGTCTCTTCATTCTCGAACAACGTTGAGGTTCGCATCTCAGATATAAGTTCATAAAATTATCCTCATTCGCAGCCATGTTTTCTTTTGGTTGTGCGTGTGAACGTGTATTGCCGCATAGGCTTATGTCGCCAGTGTCCAGAAGCATGAGTCTCACAGTTTTTTGTTTTTTTCCAGTGAGAAATTTGGCAATATTTTGGCTCAGATGTCGAGCTGGTGAGTGTCTCTTCATTCTCGAACAACGTTGAGGTACGCAGTTCAGATACATGTCGAGAAAATTATCCTCATTCGCAGCCATGTTTTCTGATGTGTATGTATGTATGTACACGTGTATTGCCACATAGGCCTATGCCGCCAGTGTCCTGACACATGAGTCTCTCAGTTTTCCTTTTTCCAGTGAGAAATTTTGCAATATTTTGGCTTAGATGTCGAGCTGGTGAGTGTCTCTTCATTCTCCAACAACGTTGAGGCTCGCAGCTCAGATATATGTCGAGAAATTTATCCTCAGTCGCAGCCATGTTTTCTTATGTTTATGTATGTACACATGTATTACCGCGTAGGCCTATGCCGCCAGTGTCCTGACGCATGAGTCTCACAGTTTGGGTTTTTTCCAGTGAAAAATTTGGCAATATTTTGGCTCGGATGTCGAGCTGGGGAGTGTCTCTTCATTCTCGAACAACGTTGAGGTTCGCATCTCAGATATAAGTTCATAAAATTATCCTCATTCGCAGCCATGTTTTCTTTTGTTTGTGCGTGTACACGTGTATTGCCGCATAGGCTTATGTCGCCAGTGTCCAGAAGCATGAGTCTCACAGTTTTTTGTTTTTTTCCAGTGAGAAATTTGGCAATATTTTGGCTCGGATGTCGAGCTGGTAAGTGTCTCTTCATTCTCGAACAACGTTGAGGCTCGCAGCTCAGATATATGTCGAGAAAAATATCCTCATTCGCAGACATGTTTTCTGATGTGTTTGTATGTACACGTGTAGTGCCACATAGGCATATGCCGCCAGTGTCCTCACGCATGAGTCTCTCAGTTTGGGTTTTTTCCAGTGAGAAATTTTGCAATATTTTGGCTCAGATGTCGAGCTGGTGAGTGTCTCTTCATTCTCCAACAACGTTGAGGTTCGCAGCTCAGATATAAGTCGAAAAAATTATCCTCATTCGCAGCCATGTTTTCTTATGTTTATGTATGTACACATGTATTACCGCGTAGGTCTATGCCGCCAGTGTCCTGACGCATGAGTCTCAAAGTTTGGTTTTTCTCCAGTGAGAAATTTGGCAATATTTTGGCGCAGATGTCGAGCTGGTTATTGTCTCTTCATTCTCGAACAACGTTGAGGTTCGCAGCTCAGATATAAGTTCAGAAAATTATCCTCATTCGCAGCCATGTTTTGTTATATGTATGTATGTACACGTGTATTGCCACATAGGCCTATGCCGCCAGTATCCTGACGCATGAGTCTCTCAGTTTGGGTTTTTTCCAGTGAGATATTTGGCAATAGTTTGGCTCAGTTGTCGAGCTGGTCAGTGTCTCTTCATTTTCGAACAACGTTGAGGTTCGCAGCTCAGATATTAGTTCAGAAAATTATCCTCATTCGCAGCCATGTTTTCTTATGTGTATGTATGTACACGTGTATTGCCACATAGGCCTATGCCGCGAGTGTCCTGACACATGAGTCTCTCAGTTTGATTTTTTTCCAGTGAGAAATTTTGCAATATTTTGGCTCAGATGTCGAGCTGGCGAGTGTCTCTTCATTGTCGAACAATGTTGAGGTTCGCATCTCAGATATAAGTTCATAAAATTATCCTCATTCGCAGCCATGTTTTCTTATGTTTATGCGTGTACACGTGTATTGCCGCATAGGCTTATGTCGCCAGTGTCCAGAAGCATGAGTCTCTCAGTTTAGGTTTGTTCCAGTGAGAAATTTGGCAATATTTTGGCTCAGATGTCGAGCTGCTGAGTGTCTCTTCATTCTCGAACAACGTTGAGGCTCGCAGCTCAGATATATGTCGAGAAAATTATGCTCATTCGCAGCGATGTTTTCTTATGTGTATGTATGTACACGTGTGTTGTCACATAGGCATATACCGCCAGTGTCCTGACGCATGAGTCTCTCAGTTTGGTTTTTTTCCAGTGAGAAACTTTGCAATATTTTGGCTCAGATGTCGAGCTAGTGAGTGTCTCTTCATTCTCCAACAACGTTGAGGTTGGCAGCTAAGATATAAGTCGAGAAAATTATCCTCATTCGCAGCCATGTTTTCTGATATGTATGTATGTACACGTGTATTGCCACATAAACATATGCCGCCAGTGTCCTGACGCATGAGTCTCTCAGTTTGTTTGTTTTCCAGTGAAAAATTTGGCAATATTTTTGCTCAGATGTCGGGCTGGTGAGTGTCCCTTCATTTTCAAACAACGTTGAGGCTCGCAGCTCAGATATAAGTCGAGAAAATTATCCTCATTCGCAGCAATGTTTTCTTATGTGTATGTATGTACACGTGTATTGTCGCATAGGCCTATGCCGCCAGTGTCCTGACGCAGGAGTCTCAAAGTTTTGGTCTCTTCCGGTGGGAATTGTGGCAATATGTTAGCTCAGATATGTAGCTGGTGAGTGTCTCTTCATTCTCGAACAACGTTGAGGTTCGCAGCTCAGATATATGTCGAAAAAATTATCCTCATTCGCAGCCATGTTTTCTTATGTTTATGTATGTACAAATGTATTGCCACATAGGCGTATGCCGCCAGTGTCCTGACACGTGAGTCTCTTAGTTTTGTTTTTTTCAGTGAAAACATGGCAATATTTTGGCTCGGATGTCGAGCTGATGAATGTCGCTTTATTCTCCAACAACGTTGAGGCTCGCAGCTGAGATATATGTCGAGAAAATTATCCTCATTCACAGCCATGTTTTCTTATGTGTATGTATGTACACGTGTATTGCCGCATATACATATGCCGCCAGTGTCCTGACACATGAGTCTCTCAGGTTTTTTTTATCTAGTGAGAAATTTGGCAATATTTTGGCTCGGATGTCGAGCTGGTGAGTGTCTCTTCATTCTTGAACAACGTTGAGGCTCGCAGCTCAGATATATGTCGTGAAAATTATCCTCATTCGCAGCCATGTTTTCTTATGTGTATGTATGTACACGTGTATTGCCGCATAGGCCTATGCCGCCAGTTTCCTGACGCATGAGTCTCTAAGTTTGTTTGTTTTCCAGTGAGAAATTTGGCAATATTTTTGCTCAGATGTCGGGCTGGTGAGTGTCCCTTCATTCTCAAACAACGTTGAGGCTCGCAGCTCAGATATAAGTCGAGAAAATTATCCTCATTCGCAGCCATGTTTTCTTATGTGTATGTATGTACACGTGTATTGTCGCATAGGCCTATGCCGCCAGTGTCCTGACGCATGAGTCTCAAAGTTTTGGTCTCTTCCGGTGGGAATTGTGTCAATATGTTAGCTCAGATATGGAGCTGGTAAGTGTCTCTTCATTCTCGAACAACGTTGAGGTTGGCAGCTCAGATATATGTCGAAACAATTATCCTCATTCGCAGCCATGTTTTCTTATGTTTATGTATGTACAAATGTATTGCCACATAGGCGTATGCCGCCAGTGTCCTGACACGTGAGTCTCTCAGTTTTTTTTTTTTCAGTGACAAAATTGCAATATTTTTGCTCGGATGTCGAGCTGGTGAGTGTCGCTTTATTCTCCCAAAACTTTGAGGCTCGCAGCTGAGATATATGTCGAGAAAATTATCCTCATTCGCAGCCATGTTTTCTTATGATTATGTATGTACCCGTGTATTGCCGCATAGGCCTTTGCCGCCAGTATCCTGACGCATGAGTCTCTCAGTTTGTTTGTTTTTTCAGTGAGAAATTTGGCAAGATTTTGGCTCAGAAGTCGGGCTGGTGAGTGTCTCTTCATTCTCGAACAACGTTGAGGCTCGCAGCTCAGATATAAGTCGAGAAAATTATCCTCATTCGCAGACATGTTTACTTCTGTTTATGTATGTACACGTGTATTGCCTCATAGGCCTATGCCGCCAGTGTCCTGACGCATGAGTCTCAAAGTTTTGGTCTCTTCCGGTGGGAATTGTGTCAATATGTTAGCTCAGATATGGAGCTGGTTAGTGTCTCTTCATTCTCGAACAACGTTGGGGTTCGCAGCTCAGATATATGTCGAAAAAATTATCCTCATTCGCAGCCATGTTTTCTTATGTTTATGTATGTACACATGTATTGCCACATAGGCCTATGCCGCCAGTATCCTGACGCATGAGTTTCTCAGTTAATTTTTTTTCCAGTGAGAAATTCGGCAATATTTTTGCTCAGATGTCGGGCTGGTGAGTGTCTCTTCATTCTCGAACAACGTTGAGGCTCGCAGCTCAGATATAAGTCGATAAAAGTATCCTTATTCGCAGACATGTTTACTTCTGTTTATGTATGTACACGTGCATTGCGGCAAATGCCTATGCCGCCAGTGACCTGAAGCATGAGTCTCGAAGTCTAGGGCTCTTCCGCCGAGAATTGTGGCGATATGTTAGCTCAGATGTGGAGCTGGTGAGTGTCTCTTAATTCTCCAACAACGTTGAGGTTCGCAGCTCAGATATTAGTTCAGAAAATTATCCTCATTCGCAGCCATGTTTTCTTATGTTTATGTATGTACACGTGTATTGCCACATAGGCATATGCCGCCAGTATCCTGACGCATGAGTTTCTCAGTTTTGGTTGTTTCCAATGAGAAATTTGGCAATATTTTGGCTCAGATGTCAAGCTGGTCAGTGTCTCTTCATTCTCGAACAACGTTGAGGTTCGCAGCTCAGATATTAGTTCAGAAAATTATCCTCATTCGCAGCCATGTTTTCGTATGTGTATGTATTGTGGCGAAACAGGGTCAGACTAAAACTTGTCTAATTCATGTATTTTAATGCATTGAGTGTGGGGGCCAATCAGTGGTTCGCACCGCGTATGTCGGTGACCATCCAGTGGTGTGCCGCGACCAATCAGCAGCGCGTATGGTTCTAGTCCGGGGCTTCGTCGAAGCTTTGGGCAGTTCTTGCAAATGGTGGCTATGCTACATGACCTATGTCTGTTACTTTCAACGTTAGCTTCGGTAACTGTAGTTGTATACTTTACCGTGTATTGTTATTGCATTTATTGCGGGAACTAGTGTGTGCGAAGATAGTGAAGCCTGGTTCAAGAGCTAGTGTTACTTGTCGTCGGGTTAACGCTGTAGTGGCGGTGACGGCTGAGTGGCGATCCGGTGGTTGTCGAGTAGCTAGCTCTGTGAGGCTTACCGTCGTAGCGCTTAGTTCTTGTGAGGGTACTCGCACCCTGGTCTGTGCATAATTACCGATCTATGTAGTTGTGTGAGGGTAACTGGTGCTGTAATAGTAGCGCGGTACCCTCGTGGATTGAATAGCTGTTCCGATAGTCAGATAACACTGGGACTTTAAGGGACGGGGCTAGGGTAACCTGTTGATTGGGATTTAGCAGAGCTGAGGGTGATTGAAGGGTCTGCATGCCGTGTTCTATGCAGGCGGCGTAGCATCGGTTGAGTGCATCCCTGATCATTATGCTAGCTGTCCCCAGATACGTTTACCTGGTCTATTGTTTCGAAAGTCCAACGAGGGTTATTCTGATCGTTCTGTTCAGTGAGGATTAATTTTGGATATTGTGGAGCTCATTTATTCTGTGTGAGGGTTATTGCAAGTACCCCCCCCCCCCCCCCCCCCCACTTAAGTGTTACTGTATTTGCTAGTAAAGACCTGTGAGGATTTATATTGTTATTAGTTGTTATATTTATAGTGGTGCAGTTGACCACAGTGAGGACTATTTGGAGCCAAGTTATTTATAGTGGTGCAGTTGACCACAGTGAGGACTACTTCTAGCTGAGTTTATTATAGGAGGTGCAGTTGACCCCTTGTTGTAACAAGCCAGGATTATCATTGTATAAATATATTTATTGCTTATAATATTATTAAGGCTTTGATCAAAGAAGAATAAGACCAATCATACTCGTCCTTGAAATCTGTTGTCACAGAGGTTTATTTGCAGTGTGTGAGGACTATTAGGACCAATTAATTAGTGCTCCGATTATATTACATCAAGTTACCCTCTCAATCACAGAACGGTGGTATATTTCCACTAAACGAACTGCCCATAGGCTAAGTCCGCCGTTCGTAATTGTCCCCCTTGCGTCTGGATAGCCGCTCATCCCCTCGTAAGGTTATAAATAGTTTTTGGGGACAATAGGCGTTGGTTGGAGTCCTGGGATCAATAAGATCTGTCCCAGGAGGTCTCCCCGCCGACGTCGCGTTCCGCCACAAATGGTGTCAGAAGTGGGATATTCTGTGATTGTATATTGTAATTTGAGAATTTGTAATCTACATTGTGTTCGTGTTGTTGTTGGTGGGTGCACCTCTGTGAGGTACACTGCGAGGGTTAATTGGTAACGAGGTTGGCAGGTAATGCTGATCTGGGTCGTTACTGGCTTAGGAATTGTGGTTTTTTTTGTATTGTTAATTGGTGTGTGGATTCAGATGAGGATTATAGCGGAGTTCCGATCTTTGCGATATACTGCGAGACAGCAACTGCCTATCCTGTAGTGTTAAGAATTCACCGGGTGGTGGTCGGTACACAGCGTTTGGTGGATTCTGGAGGCTTTGGACCAGTGGTTTCACAGCCGGAATTTACCTGTGAGGTACCGTTGTCGCCGAGTGGCCAGTGGCCAAGTGTAGAGAGTGTGGTGGAGACTGAGTTTCCTAGTCAGGAGGAGACATCGGTATGAGTAAGGACAGGGGTGTCACCTCGGCTGAGGCTGACTTGGGTTCTGTCCAGGATGACCTGAACCAATCTAGAATGGAGGTTCAGTGGTTGCGGTGGGAGAAAGCTCGTCTTTCTTCGGAATTAGAGGCTGTCAAGAAGGGGGCACAGCCAAAGTTGGTGAGTGAGGGTACCCCTGAAAGAAGGGACACACCTTTGGTGAAGGTAGATTCGGAGATAAGTTGGAAGTTGCCGGAGGATACCTCAGGGTATGCCTCATTGAAGGCACGAGAGCGTTCCAGTGTTGGCACGTCACATGATTTGGGTTCATGGGGAGAAAGGCACGCTGGGCGTACACCTGTGAGGTCTATTCTAACGCGTAGTCCTTGTGTCAATCCCTTTGGTGACTGTGAGGATGACCGTGCTAGTAAGGAGCGATGTTTACGCAGTGAGTTGTTGAGTTTCGCAACTCGTCCTACTGTGGGGAAATCCTACGAGGTTGTTGGTGAGGTTTACTCGCCTGGAGTGGGCCCATGGCCACTTAAAAGGGAGTCGGGGTTGGTGGGTAATGAGGAGTGCGGTAAACCTCATGGTGGTGGGCCTCGCAGGCCTACCATTACCCTCGACTGATTCAGTGGTAAGGTTCTTTGGAACGATTATTACCGCCACTTTGAGGCGTGTAAGCAAGTAAATCAGTGGAGTGAGGAGCAAGCAACCAATTGTTTGGCTGCTAGTCTCCAGGGAGAAGCCCTCAGAATTATCGGTGATGGGTCAAAGAAGTTCACTTATAGTGAACTTGTAAAGATGTTGTCGAAGAGATTCGGTCCTGGTAGACAGGTCAAACATTATTTGGTGGAGTTAAGGCACCGACGTCAGGGGCCTAACGAAACTCTACAGGAGTTGGGCCAGGCAATCCGTGATTTAACGTTGAAGGCCTACCCTGAGATTCCCGAAGAGGCACGAGAGCGCCTAGGAAAAAAACATGTTGTCGATGCCGTGAATAGTCAGTTCGTTAGGGAAGGCGTATACCGTGATCGCCCAAAGACATTGGACGAAGGTATACGTGCTGCCCTTGAGACCGAAAACTTTGAGAAGGTTGAATGTGAGCGAAGGGCTGAAGGTAAACCCGTGAAGTTTACCAGGGCAGTCGACTCAGAGAGGCGTCTTCTTAAGTTAGAAGAGGGTGCTGGTCAACAGTCGAAGAAAATGGCCCAAGTGGTTGAGCTGCTGACCGAGCTTACCAAGCGAGGTCCAGGTCCAGCTGAGAAAGCAAGGGTTCCTCAGATGCAGTCACCCCAGCCTGGAAGGAAAGCGCCTGGTGGGTTGAAGTGTTTCAGGTGTGGAGAGGTCGGTCATTTCGCACGGGAATG
Organism: Crossaster papposus; assembly: GCA_037893245.1. Classification (NCBI taxonomy): domain Eukaryota; kingdom Metazoa; phylum Echinodermata; class Asteroidea; order Velatida; family Solasteridae; genus Crossaster; species Crossaster papposus. The sequence goes on along the minus strand of JBAIAA010000793.1, from coordinate 134,334 downwards.
TACCGAACCTCGTAAGGAGAAATGGCAGCAGGGAAACGCCAGCCAGCCGACCGGTGGGCCCGCGGGCAGGCTGGGCATTTTCGAGGGCCCAATCGAGCACAAGAGTTGGGAACAAACAGAGCCAATAAGAGGCGAGAGACAGAAGGCAGAGAGCCAGTAGGCACTCGGCCAAGCACTGATACTCGGCCTAGGTATGGGCTGTTTGTTAGTGGAATTGTCAGGGGAGCAAGGTGTACGTTCCTGGTGGATTCAGGGTCGACTGACACACTAATTAGTAGTCGAGTCTACCATAGAATTGCCAGGGAACAAAGGCCTGTGCTGGAAGCTGAAGAGTCCAGCATTCAGCAGGTCGATGGGAGTACACTGGCTGTGATGGGCGTTGCCTGGGTGGACATACAGTTGGGAAAAGCAGTTTACCCGATTCGGGTAATTTTCGCTGATGTCAAGTATGACGGTATATTAGGCATGGATTTCTTGTTACCTACTGGCGGTAACTTGGATTTCCGTCGCCTTGAGTTGAGGCTAAATGGGGAGCAGGTGAGATGCACGAGTGGTGCCGGGGAGCCTTTGTGGGCAGAGTTATGGTGGCCGAGACCAATGAGATTCCGGCAGGCCATGAGGCTGTTGTGCCTGGTGTGGTAGCAACCTCATGTGAGGCATCGGGACAGCCGGCAATCATTGAGCCTGTGGAAGGTGGTGGCGAGTTGGCTCAGCGAGGGCTACTTTTAGCCAGGTCGCTGGTTGAGCCGCAAGCCGAGTCTCTCCCACTGCGGATATTCAATCCGAATAAGGAGAGACGGGTTGTTCGTAAGGGGACAATTGCGACCGTTGTGGTTGACTCGGTAGTAGTGCCGGTGGGAAGTCGTGGGTGTGAGAATCATGGAGACCTCCCAAGTCACCTGCATGATTTGTATGACCGGCGTAAGGTCCACCTCAGTGAGGAGTATCATGCAGAGGTGAAGGCTTGTTTGTTAGATTTCCGGGATGTATTTTCTTCTGGTGAGGGTGACATAGGGCGGACTGATGTGGTGGAGCACCACATCAGTACGGGCGATGCGAGGCCTATCAAGGAGAGACCTCGGCGTCATCCCCTGTGTAACCAGGAGGAAATAATGAGACATGTTGTAGATTTGCAGAAACGAGGGGTTATCGAGCCATCCGATAGTCCCTGGGCTGCAAATGTAGTGCTAGTCCGGAAAAAGGACGGCACTAAGCGATTTTGTGTCGACTACCGAGGTCTGAATAGGGTAACAATCAAAAATGCTTACCCTGTCCCTCGTATCGACGAGACACTAGATGCATTGGAGGGTGCAGAGTGGTTTTCCACTCTAGATTTAGCGTCCGGGTATTGGCAGGTTGCCCTCGATGAGGACGCCAGCCAGAAATCAACCTTTGTAGTGCGGAACGGTTTATACAGGTGGCGCTGCATGCCCTTTGGCCTTTGCAACGCCCCTGCAACGTTCGAAAGGTTGATGGAGAAGGTGATGGCAGGTCTTCAGTAGGACATCCTGCTGATATACATGGATGATGTCATTGTATTTGGCAAGACTGTGAACGAGGACATTGAGCGACTGCGAGTCGTTCTCTCCAGGTTGAGGCAAGCTGGTTTAAAGTTGAAGCCTAGTAAGTGCTTCTTGTTTCAGAGATCAGTGGGCTATTTGGGACATATTGTGTCGTCTGAAGGTGTGGCTACCGATCCTGAAAAGGTTCGGGCCGTGGCCGATTGGCCAACACCTAAGTGTGTAAAGGAAGTTCGAAGCTTTTTAGGCCTCGCTTCCTATTACCGGAAGTTTATCAGGGGATTTGCCGAGGTGGCGTCGCCTCTGCATGCGCTGACTGAAAAGTCACGAAAGTTCCTCTGGTCTGATGCTTGTCAGCAAGCGTTTGAGGAACTGAAACAGAGGCTGCAGACCTCACCTATTTTGGCGTATCCCGTTCCAGACAGTGACTACATCTTAGAGACAGATGCTAGTGGAGATGGGATTGGGGCAGTTTTGTCTCAGATCCATGATAGGGAGGAGAAGGTCCTCGCCTTTGCGAGCCGTAAACTCAGCAAGGCAGAGAGGAACTATTGTGTTACTCGGAGGGAACTGTTGGCGGTAGTTGTCTACCACAAGAAGTTTAGACAGTACCTATATGGTCAAAAGGTGCTGCTTCGAACCGATCATGCTGCTTTTAGGTGGTTGCTTAATTTTAAGGACCCCGAGGGTCAGCTTGCAAGGTGGCTGGAAGTATTCAGCGAGTACAATGTGACAATTCAACACAAGCCTGGGCGTAAACATGGAAATGCTGATGGATTGTCCCGGAAGGTCTGCAAGCAATGTGGTCGTGCTGACGCTGATGAAGCGCCAGGGACCGTTGAGGCATCGAGTAATGCCAAAGTGACCAAGACCGATGGGGTTGGTGAGGGTTACCATGAGGTGGACCCTGACCTGCCGATTTCTGAGGCGAGGGTCAGGGGTATCTTTGCCCAACCACACTTGCCTAGAGATGGGGTCAGAAAGGCTCAACTTAGTGATTCAAGTATTGGTTGGAATGTTAGGGCAACAGAGGAGTCGGGCAGTTGTCCCAATTGGGAGACTGTATCAGCCGCTTCCTCGGCGCGCAAGACCCTCTGGTCCTCATGGGATCAGTTGGAGGTGCGGGACGGTGTCCTGTATAGAAGTTGGGAGTCTGACGACGGGAAGTCGATCAGATGGCGACTGATACTTCCTGAGAATTGAAAGGAAGTAGTACTTCAGGAGCTACATGGTGGTCAGGCTAGTGGCCATCTGGGTGTCACGAAGACCTTGGCCAAAGTCAAGTTTCGGTATTACTGGCCAGGAATGACCGCAGACGTGAGGTCATTCATTAGATGTTGCGAGCTGTGTGGGAGGAGGAAATCTCATATAAAAAGGAGAGTTTCCCCGCTCCAACAGTATTTGGTGGGCGAGCCCATGGAAAGAGTGGCTGTGGACTTGCTGGGGCCACTCCCTCGGAGTGACAGTGGCAATGTCTGGATCATGGTAGTTGGGGACTACTGTTCCAAATGGATGGAGACGTATGCTCTGCCTGATGCTAAGGCAGAGACGGTGGCGAACAAGTTTGTCAGTGAGTTTGTCTGTCGGTTTGGCATTCCCTTGGAATTGCATTCCGATCAGGGGACAAACTTTGAATCGGCTGTGTTTGGCCAAATGTGTAAGGTCCTGGGTATTTCCAAGACGAGGACCACAGCGTACAACCCGAAGTCCGATGGGATGGTTGAACGTTTCAACAAGACATTGGTTAACATGGTGGCTGTAATGATTGAGCCGAGGAGGAGGCAGCGTGACTGGGATGAGTGTTTACTGTACGCATGTTTTGCTTACCGGTGCACTCCCCAAGAGTCAAATGGCGCGTCTCCAAACATGATGATGCTTGGACGGGAAACGAGGCTTCCCGTTGATTTGCTGGTTGAGTGTCCCACAGTGAAGGACACCACAGCAACGGATTTCGCTCAGAGGTTGCGGCAGAATCTGCAAGAGGCTCATGGCAGGGCCAGAGAGTGCCTAGGGCAGAGTGCCAGGAACCAAAAGCGAAATTATGATCGCATGGTACATTGCGAAGGCCTGAAACAAGGCCAGTTCGCCTGGCTGTACGACAAGTCCAAGAAAAAGAGGAGATCCCAGAAGCTCGAGCTTCGATGGATAGGACCGTACTTGGTGGTCAAGAGGCTCTCCGATGTAACCTATCGGATTCAGCTGAAGCCTGGAAAGAAGGCTGTTGTAGTTCACGGAGACAGGCTAAAGCCGTATACCGGCGAAGCTTTGAAGGCGTGGGTGTATCAGCCGCAAGTGGTAGAAGAACCATTGGTTGAGGAACCAGTGTCCGAGGTTCCGGAGTCCATGCCAAGCCAAGAGATGCGACTGAGTGTCGAGCCTGATATAGGTAATGAGCCTCCTGAGGCTCAAATGCTAGATCCTAGTATTAGTGAGGAAGGGGAAGTAGTTGAAGTTAGCCCTAGGAGAACCCAAAGGCGGTATCCCCAGAGGGAACATAGACTTCCCGCAAGATATCGGTACTATCACTACTAACCAAATTGTTTTGGTTGTTTTGTTCGTCGATCGATGGCTGTGGGTTGCTTCTAATGCTAGTAGACGTTCAATTCTAAGTTAGGTCTCTGGCGACATCTGAGATTGATGCACGGCCATCCATTGTACTTCTGTTGTGGGAGCTGTAGCTACGAGGACAGACGGTGTGACAACCTCCAGGGGCATTACAAGTACTGCCACCCCTGGAACATGACGGAGTGTGCCGAGACGGAGACGGAACCCCAGCCAAGAGGACAAAGATTTCGGTCGTGGAGGAGAACTTGTACCGGAGGCCTGTGGACGCCAACTGCTACAACCTCAGCAAAAACAGCAAGTAGAACGACGCCATCGGGAGAAACCTGTACATATGAACTCTCAATGAGCCTAATTAAGAATTAGGTGTAAAATATCTGATAATTCTCGTTGATTCTTGATTACTGCTTTTATTAACTAAAAACCTAATTTTGACAAATTTAGTTTTCCATAAAGAGGAAAACAGACTACCTCACAGGAGAATTAGGATTGTAAAACTTGCATAATTTTGTATTATTGAACATGAGGTATAGTAAGCCTCAGTTGTTACAAGTATAAAATAAGAGGACCTCACAGTATTGTAGTGAGGGTATTTAGATAATGTATTCGTGTCATAGCAGGGTACAACTTATACGCGAGGTCTATTGGGCCTATTTGCCAAGGTAGACCTCACACATTACTTTTGTTTCTTATGAATTATAGGTGACAGATTTTATGAATGTATACTATTTAATATTAGTTGGCCATGTTTTCTTATAATTGTTAAGCTTTTTAGTCCGAGACGGACTAAGCTTAGCTGGGGCCTGTGTCGCGTAACAGGGTCAGACTAAAACTTGTCTAATTCATGTATTTTAATGCATTGAGTGTGGGGGCCAATCAGTGGTTCGCACCGCGTATGTCGGTGACCATCCAGTGGTGTGCCGCGACCAATCAGCAGCGCGTATGGTTCTAGTCCGGGCTTCGTCGAACCTTTGGGCAGTTCTTGCAAATGGTGGCTATGCTACATGACCTATGTCTGTTACTTGCACGATTCCATTCCTCACGACACGAAACAGGGTTTCAACGTTAGCTTCGGTAAGTGTAGTTGTATACTTTACCGTGTATTGTTATTGCATTTATTGCGGGAACTAGTGTGTGCGAGGGTAGTGAAGCCTGGTCTGTGCATAATTACCGATCTATGTAGTTGTGTGAGGGTAACTGTTGCTGGAATAGTAGCGCGGTACCCTCGTGGATTGAATAGCTGGTCCGATAGTCAGATAACACTGGGACTTTAAGGGACGGGGCTAGGGTAACCTGTTGATTGGGATTTAGCAGAGCTGAGAATGATTGAAGGGTCTGCATGCCGTGATCTATGCCAGGCGGCGTAGCATCGGTTGAGTGCATCCCTGATCATTAAGCTAGCTGTCCCCAGAGACGTTTACCTGGTCTATTGCTTCTAAAGTCCAACATGGGTTATTCTGATCGTTCTGTTCAGTGAGGATTATTTTTGGTTATTGTGGAGCTCATTTATTCTGTGTGAGGGTTATTGCAAGTACCCCCCCTTAAGTGTTACTTTATTTGCTAGTAAAGACCTGTGAGGACTTATATTGTTATTAGTTGTTATATTTATAGTGGTGCAGTTGACCACAGTGAGGACTACTTCTAGCTAAGTTTATTATAGGAGGTGCAGTTGACCCCTTGTTGTAACAAGCCGGGATTATCATTGTATAAATATATTGATTGCTTATAATATAATTAAGGCTTTGATCAAAGAAGAATAAGACCAATCATACTCGTCCTTGAAATCTGTTGTCACCGAGGTTTATTTACAGTGTGTGAGGACTATTAGGACCAATTAATTAGTGCTCCGATTATATTACATCAAGTTACCCTCTCAATCACAAAACGGTGGTATATTTCCACCAAACGAACTGCCCCTAGGCTAAGTCCGCCGCTCGTAATTGTCCCCCTTGCGTCTGGATAGCCGCTCATCCCCTCGTAAGGTTATAAATAGTTTTGTGGGATAATAGGCGTTGGTTGGAGTCCTGGGATCAATAAGATCTGTCCCGGAAGGTCTCCCCGCCGACGTCGCGTTCCGCCACAGTATGTACACGTGTATTGCCACATAGGCCTATGCCGCCAGTATCCTGACGCATGAGTTTCTCAGTTTATTTTTTTCCAGTGAGACATTTGGCAATATTTTGGCTCAAATGTCGAGCTGGTGAGTGTCTCTTAATTCTCGAACAACGTTAAGGCTCGCAGCTCAGATATAAGTCGATAACATTATCCTTATTCGCATAATTGTTTACTTCTGTTTATGTATATACACGTGTATTGCCTCATAGGCCTATGCCGCCAGTGTCCTGACGCATGAGTCTCAAAGTTTTGGCCTCTTCCGGTGAGAATTGTGGCAATATGTTAGCTCAGATATGGAGGTAGTGAGGGTCTCTTCATTCTCCAACAACGTTGAGGTTCGCAGCTCAAATATAAGTCGACAAAATTATCCTCATTCGCAGCCATGTTTTCTGATGTGTATGTATGTACACGTGTATTGTCGCATAGGCCTATGCCGCCGCCAGTGTCCTCACGCATGAGTCTCACAGTTTAGGTTCATTCCAGTGAAACATTTGGCAATATTTTGGCTTAGATGTCGAGCTGGTGAGGTCTATTCATTCTCGAAAAACGTTGAGGTTCGCAGCTCAGATATATGTCGAGAAATGTATCCTCATTCGCAGCCATGTTTACTTATGTTTATGTATGTACATGTGTATTGCCGCATAGGCCTATGCCGCCAGTGTCCTGGCGCATGAGTCTCAAAGTTTGGGTCTCTTCCGGTAAGAATTGTGGCGATATGTTAGCTCAGATGTGGAGCTGGTCAGTGTCTCTTCATTCTCCAACAACGTTGAGGTTCGCAGCTCAGATATACGTCGAGAAAATTATTCTCATTCGCAGCCATGTTTTCTGATGTGTACGTATTTACACGTGTATTGCCACATAGGCATATGCCGCCAGTGTCCTGACGCATGAGTCTTTCAGTTTGGTTTGTTTTCCAGTGAGAAATTTGGCAATATTTTGGCTTAGATGTCGAGCTGGTGAAGTCTATTCATTCTCGAAAAACGTTGAGGTTCGCAGCTCAGATATATGTCGAGAAAATTATCCTCATTCTTAGCCATGTTTTATTATGTTTATGTATGTACACATGTATTACTGCATATGCCTATGCCGTCAGGGTCCTGACGCATGAGTCTCACAGTTTGGGTTCTTTTGAGTGAGAAATTTTGCAATATTTTGGCACAGATGTCGAGCTGGTGAGTGTCCCTTCATTCTCGAATAACGTTGAGGTTCGCAGCTCAGATATAAGTTCGTAAAATTATCCTCATTCGCAGCCATGTCTGATGTTTATGCGTGTACACGTGTATTGCCGCATAGGCTTATTCCGCCTGTGTCCTGAAGCATGAGTCTCACAGTTTTTTTTGTTTTTCCAGCGAGAAATTTGGCAATATTTTGGCTCGGATGTCGAGCTTGTGAGTGTCTCTTCATTCTCGAACAACGTTGAGGCTCGCAGCTCAGATATAAGTCGAGAAAATTATTCTCATTCGCAGCCATGTTTTCAGATGTGTATGTATGTACACGTGTGTTGCCACATAGGCATATGCCGCCAGTGTCCTGACGCATGAGTCTCTCAGTTTAGGTTTGTTCCAGGGAGAAATTTGGCAATATTTTGGCTCACATGTCGAGCTTGTGAGTGTCTCTTCATTCTCGAACAACGTTGAGGTTCGCAGCTCAGATATATGTCGAGAACATTATCCTCATTCGCAGCCATGTTTTCTGATGTGTATGTATCTACACGTGTATTGCCTCATAGGCCTATGCCGCCAGTATCCTGATGCATGAGTCTCACAGTTTGGTTTTTTTCCATTGAGAAATTTGGAAATATTTTGGCTCAGATGTCGAGCTGGCGAGTGTCTCTTCATTCTCGAACAACGTTGAGGTTCGCAGCTCAGATATAAGTTCATAAAATTATCCTAATTCGCAGCCATGTTTTCTTATGTTTATGCGTGTACAAGTGTATTGCAGCATAGGCCTATGCCGCCAGTGTCCTGACGCATGAGTCTCCAAGTTTTGGTCTCTTCCGGTGAGAATTTTGGCGATATGTTAGCTCAGATGTGGAGGTGGTGAATGTCTCTTCATTCTCCAACAACGTTGAGGTTCGCAGCTCAGATATATGTCGAGAAAAATATCATCCTTCGCAGCCATGTTTTCTGATGTGTTTTGTATGTACACGTGTATTGACACATAGGCATATCCTGCCAGTGTCCTGACGCATGAGTCTCTCAGTTTAGGTTTGTCCCAGTGCGAAATTTGGCAATATTTTTGCTCCGATGTCGAGCTGGTGAGTGTCTCTTCATTCTCGAACAACGTTGAGGTCCGCAGCTCAGATATATGTCTAGAACATTATCCTCATTCACAGCCATGTTTTCTGATGTGTTTGTATGTACACGTGTATTGTCACATAGGCCTATTCCGCCAGTATCCTGACGCATAAGTCTCTCAGTTTGGGTTTTTTCCAGTGATAAATTTGCCAATATTTTGGCTCAGATGTCGAGCTGGCGAGTGTCTCTTCATTCTCGAACTACGTTGAGGTTCGCAGCTCAGATATATGTCGTGAAAATTGTCCTCATTCGCAGCCATGTTTTCTTATGTGTATGTATGTACACGTGTATTGCCGCATAGGCCTATGCCGCCAGTGTCCTGACGCATGAGTCTCCAAGTTTTGGTCTTTTCCGGTGAGAATTTTGGCGATATGTTAGCTCAGATGTGGAGGTGGTGAATGTCTCTTCATTCTCCAACAACGTTGAGGTTCGCAGCTCAGATATATGTCGAGAAAAATATCATCATTCGCAGCCATGTTTTCTGATGTGTTTGTATGTACACGTGTATTGACACATAGGCATATGCCGCCAGTGTCCTGACTCATGAGTCTCTCAGTTTAGGTTTGTCCCAGTGCGAAATTTGGCAATATGTTTGCTCCGATGTCGAGCTGGTGAGTGTCTCTTCCTTCTCAAACAACGTTGAGGTCCGCAGCTCAGATATATGTCTAGAACATTATCCTCATTCACAGCCATGTTTTCTGATGTGTTTGTATGTACACGTGTATTGTCACATAGGCCTATGCCGCCAGTATCCTGACGCATAAGTCTCTCAGTTTGGGTTTTTTCCAGTGATAAATTTGGCAATATTTTGGCTCAGATGTCGAGCTGGCGAGTGTCTCTTCATTCTCGAACTACGTTGAAGTTCTCAGCTCAGATATATGTCATAAAAAATTGTCCTCATTCGCAGCCATGTTTTCTTATGTGTATGTATGTACACGTGTATTGCCCCATAGGCCTATGCCGCCAGTGTCCTGAAGCATGAGTCTCACAGTTTTGGTCTCTTCCTGTGAGAATTGTGGCGATATGTTAGCTCAGATGTTGAGCTGGTGAGTGTCGTTTCATTCTCAAACAACGTTGAGGTTCACAGCTCAAATATAAGACGGGAATATTATCCTCATTCGCATCCATGTTTTCTTACGTGTATGTATGTACACGTGTATTACCGCATAGGCCTATGCCGCCAGTGTCCTGACTCATGGGTCTCAGAGTTTGGTTTTTTTCCAGTGAGAAATTTTGCAATATTTTGGCTCAGATGTTAGGCGAGTGTCTCTTCATTCTCGAACTACGTTGAGGTTCGCAGCTCAGATATAAGTCGAGAAAAATATCTTCATTCGCAGCCATGTTTTCTGATGTGTTTGTATGTACACGTGTATTGCCACATAGGCATATGCCGACAGTGTCCTGACGCATGAGTCTCTCAGTTTAGGTTTGTTCCAGTGAAAAATTTGGCAATATTTTTGCTCAGATGTCGGACTGGTGAGTGTCTCTTCATTCTCGAACAACGTTGAGGCTCGCAGCTCAAATATAAGTCGACAAAATTATCCTCATTCGCAGCCATGTTTTCTGATGTGTATGTATGTACACGTGTATTGCCACATAGGCATATGCCGCCAGTGTCCTGACGCATGAGTCTCTCAGTTTAGGTTTGTTTCAGTGAGAAATGTGGCAATATTTTGGCTCACATGTCGAGCTGGCGAGTGTCTCTTCATTCTCGAACAACGTTGAGGTTCGCAGCTCAGATATAAGTTCATAAAATTATCCTCTTTCGCAGCCATGTTTTCTTATGTTTATGCGTGTACACGTGTATTGCAGCATAGGCCTATGCCGCAAGTGTCCTGACGCATGAGTCTCAAAGTTTTGGTCTTTTCCGTTGAGAATGTGGGCGATATGTTAGCTCAGATATGGAGGTGGTGAATGTCTCTTCATTCTCCAACAACGTTGAGGTTCGCAGCTCAGATATATGTCGAGAAAAATATCCTCATTCGCAGCCATGTTTTCTGATGTGTTTGTATGTACACGTACGTGTATTGACACATAGGCATATGCCGCCAGTGTCCTGACGCATGAGTCTCTCAGTTTAGGTTTGTTCCAGTGAGAAATTTGGCAATATTTTGGCTCAGATGTCGAGCTGGTGAGTGTCTCTTCATTCTCGAACAACCTTGAGGTTCGCAGCTTAGATATATGTCGAGAACATTATCCTCATTCGCAGCCATGTTTTCTGATGTGTATGTATGTACACGTGTATTGCCACATAGGCCTATGCCGCCAGTATCCTGACGCATCAGTCTCTCAGTTTGGGTTTTTTCAAGTGATAAATTTGGCAATATTTTGGCTCGGATGTCGAGCTGGTGAGTGTCTCTTCATTCTCAAACAACGTTGAGGCTTGCAGCTCAGATATATGTCGAGAAAATTATCCTCATTCGCAGCCAAGTGTTCTTACGTGTATGGATGTACACGTGTATTGACACATAGGCATATGCCGCCAGTGTCCTGACGCATGAGTCTCTCAGTTTAGGTTTGTCCCAGTGCGAAATTTGGCAATATTTTTGCTCCGATGTCGAGCTGGTGAGTGTCTCTTCATTCTCGAACAACGTTGAGGTCCGCAGCTCAGATATATGTCTAGAACATTATCCTCATTCACAGCCATGTTTTCTGATGTGTTTGTATGTACACGTGTATTGTCACATAGGCCTATTCCGCCAGTATCCTGACGCATAAGTCTCTCAGTTTGGGTTTTTTCCAGTGATAAATTTGGCAATATTTTGGCTCAGATGTCGAGCTGGCGAGTGTCTCTTCATTCTCGAACTACGTTGAGGTTCGCAGCTCAGATATATGTCGTGAAAATTGTCCTCATTCGCAGCCATGTTTTCTTATGTGTATGTATGTACACGTGTATTGCCGCATAGGCCTATGCCGCCAGTGTCCTGACGCATGAGTCTCCAAGTTTTGGTCTTTTCCGGTGAGAATTTTGGCGATATGTTAGCTCAGATGTGGAGGTGGTGAATGTCTCTTCATTCTCCAACAACGTTGAGGTTCGCAGCTCAGATATATGTCGAGAAAAATATCATCATTCGCAGCCATGTTTTCTGATGTGTTTGTATGTACACGTGTATTGACACATAGGCATATGCCGCCAGTGTCCTGACTCATGAGTCTCTCAGTTTAGGTTTGTCCCAGTGCGAAATTTGGCAATATGTTTGCTCCGATGTCGAGCTGGTGAGTGTCTCTTCCTTCTCAAACAACGTTGAGGTCCGCAGCTCAGATATATGTCTAGAACATTATCCTCATTCACAGCCATGTTTTCTGATGTGTTTGTATGTACACGTGTATTGTCACATAGGCCTATGCCGCCAGTATCCTGACGCATAAGTCTCTCAGTTTGGGTTTTTTCCAGTGATAAATTTGGCAATATTTTGGCTCAGATGTCGAGCTGGCGAGTGTCTCTTCATTCTCGAACTACGTTGAAGTTCGCAGCTCAGATATATGTCATAAAAAATTGTCCTCATTCGCAGCCATGTTTTCTTATGTGTATGTATGTACACGTGTATTGCCCCTTAAACTACTCTTGTGACGTCACTCTATTCAGAAAAGTGTCGATTATTTTAAAGAATGTACAGTTAACTGTACATTCTTTTAAGTATTAACAGAAAAAGAACGACTCAATGGACACAGAAATTGCTATTGTTATATTTATTACAACTTAGTAAGAGCTATGTTGACAGTTTCTCTAGAGCTCTCAACATTTGTCTTGGAGGTCTCTTTGCCGTGTCGACGCGCTTATGCGGTTTCAGCCAGGCTGACTACTCTCCTATGGTGCTCACTGGTTCTGGCCACCGAAGCTCTTGTTGTAGAGGCGAGATGCTGCCATGCTGGATCGTATGGAGTGGTTCGTCCAAAAGCCTTGTTGCACAGATTTGCCACAACCTGGAATATCAACAATAACAGAAATTAAATAAAATGAATGTGCCAACCCGCATGTAACAAATTGCATGTAACAAAAGGTTTGTCTAAAACATTCGAAAATGAAAATGGCCCAAGAACTTATTACGACTAAGAAAAAAAAAGGGGGAGGATAAACATTTTTATTAGCAAGGTCCAAGCGATGGTTTGCAATTTAAAATATGTACATGTAAAAGGAATTGATTTATTGTAAATGGGAATAATTTTCGACGGAGATAGGCCATAGTTATGTCATAAGTTCGAAGGTCCTAAAAAGTACTACTAATGCACAACTTTAGGGCTGGTATACGTACAAAACTTACAACACGTACATGTACTTTACATTCGCCAACTCGCCCATGCTGTCCTGTCGTATACCCGTGTAGCAAAAACGGCAGAAAAACCAACAGAAATTTGTTTTATTCCGAGTCTGGTTTGACATGTGATAATGAAACCGTTCAGGGTTTAACAAAAGGCTGGTATAGTTTCGACACGGAATATTGACTACTGACGCCAAGTTACACCATAAAAAACGGGCTAAAAATAATAAGCCAAAATGAGCTGCTGAGAGCTAAGCCAAATGTTGGGAATAAAAGTTCTTGTTACCTTTTCTTGGTTATTTTCCATCATTACCTGGGCCCAATTTCATAGCGCTGCTAAGCACACGATTTTCTGCTAACCGAGCCTCCGTCTATTTCATGGGGACCGTAAGCAGTAAGCGCAGCAAAAGGCACGCTTAACTTAGCGGGAAAATTTGCTTAAATCAGTGACGTAACAATAGAATCTCCATGCGCGCGCAAACGTTAGCACAAAAACGCCGTGAAATAGTGCTTAAGGTTAGCAAATTTTTCTGCTAAAGTTAGCACGAAAATGTGCTTACCGTTAAGCACCTCTATGAAATTGGGCCCTGATCTGTTACAAGGGGTCCAAATCAGCCACGAGTGTAGGAAGTTTCTTCACCTCTAAATCTGCCGCTTTAGTATAAATCCTCATTGGAGTATAAATCCTCATCGAATATGTCCCAAAATACTGGTTTGAATCATCATCAAGTAAATTGGCGAGTCAGTTCTTGAGGTGACACAACATACCGGTATCTCCCAACGTATTCCTACTCAAAAATATGTACAGATCATCACTGGAAGACATTTTAGCGGAGTTAGCAGAGACACACCCGACGCACAAGAATGTATGGCATCAAAATGACTTCGATGTCGAATGTACTGGGCATTTTAAACACCCTTATTTAACCCAACCTTTATTCAATTGTTTGGTTACGCAACACGGAGACCAGACAGGACAAAGCTTTCACATTCCTTAGTAGCTTGTACCACTGAACAATGGACTTAAATCATCTCATACTTTAAAGCATTAGTAAGAATTGACACTTGTTGTTCCTTTTAAATATTGACAATGGGTGTAAAAGGGACGTAGTTTAAGTCGGAGAAACGACTCAAAAGGTGGACATTCTTTGATTCAAATTGGGCTCGGACGCTGCGCGTCCTCGCCCATTCGAATCAAAGAATGCCCACTTTTTCGTCATTTCTCCTTAACATAGGCCTATGCCGCCAGTGTCCTGAAGCATGAGTCTCACAGTTTTGGTCTCTTCCTGTGAGAATTGTGGCGATATGTTAGCTCAGATGTTGAGCTGGTGAGTGTCGTTTCATTCTCAAACAACGTTGAGGTTCACAGCTCAAATATAAGACGGGAATATTATCCTCATTCGCATCCATGTTTTCTTACGTGTATGTATGTACACGTGTATTACCGCATAGGCCTATGCCGCCAGTGTCCTGACTCATGGGTCTCAGAGTTTGGTTTTTTTCCAGTGAGAAATTTTGCAATATTTTGGCTCAGATGTTAGGCGAGTGTCTCTTCATTCTCGAACTACGTTGAGGTTCGCAGCTCAGATATAAGTCGAGAAAAATATCTTCATTCGCAGCCATGTTTTCTGATGTGTTTGTATGTACACGTGTATTGCCACATAGGCATATGCCGACAGTGTCCTGACGCATGAGTCTCTCAGTTTAGGTTTGTTCCAGTGAAAAATTTGGCAATATTTTTGCTCAGATGTCGGACTGGTGAGTGTCTCTTCATTCTCGAACAACGTTGAGGCTCGCAGCTCAAATATAAGTCGACAAAATTATCCTCATTCGCAGCCATGTTTTCTGATGTGTATGTATGTACACGTGTATTGCCACATAGGCATATGCCGCCAGTGTCCTGACGCATGAGTCTCTCAGTTTAGGTTTGTTTCAGTGAGAAATGTGGCAATATTTTGGCTCACATGTCGAGCTGGCGAGTGTCTCTTCATTCTCGAACAACGTTGAGGTTCGCAGCTCAGATATAAGTTCATAAAATTATCCTCTTTCGCAGCCATGTTTTCTTATGTTTATGCGTGTACACGTGTATTGCAGCATAGGCCTATGCCGCCAGTGTCCTGACGCATGAGTCTCAAAGTTTTGGTCTTTTCCGTTGAGAATGTGGGTGATATGTTAGCTCAGATATGGAGGTGGTGAATGTCTCTTCATTCTCCAACAACGTTGAGGTTCGCAGCTCAGATATATGTCGAGAAAAATATCCTCATTCGCAGCCATGTTTTCTGATGTGTTTGTATGTACACGTACGTGTATTGACACATAGGCATATGCCGCCAGTGTCCTGACGCATGAGTCTCTCAGTTTAGGTTTGTTCCAGTGAGAAATTTGGCAATATTTTGGCTCAGATGTCGAGCTGGTGAGTGTCTCTTCATTCTCGAACAACCTTGAGGTTCGCAGCTTAGATATATGTCGAGAACATTATCCTCATTCGCAGCCATGTTTTCTGATGTGTATGTATGTACACGTGTATTGCCACATAGGCCTATGCCGCCAGTATCCTGACGCATCAGTCTCTCAGTTTGGGTTTTTTCAAGTGATAAATTTGGCAATATTTTGGCTCGGATGTCGAGCTGGTGAGTGTCTCTTCATTCTCAAACAACGTTGAGGCTTGCAGCTCAGATATATGTCGAGAAAATTATCCTCATTCGCAGCCATGTGTTCTTATGTGTATGGATGTACACGTGTATTGCATCATAGGTCTATGCCGCCAGTGTCCTGACGCATGAGTCTCACAGTTTTGGTTTTTTCCAGTGAGAAATTTGGCAATATTTTGGCTCAGATGTCGAGCTGGCGAGTGTCTCTTCATTCTCGAACTACGTTGAGGTTCGCAGCTCAGATATATGTCGTGAAAATTGTCCTCATTCGCAGCCATGTTTTCTTATGTGTATGTATGTACACGTGTATTGCCTCATAAGCCTATGCCGCCAGTGTCCTGAAGCATGAGTCTCACAGTTTTGGTCTCTTCCTGTGAGAATTGTGGCGATATGTTAGCTCAGATGTTGAGCTGGTTAGTGTCGTTTCATTCTGGAACAACGTTGAGGTTCGCAGCTCCAATATAAGTCGATAATATTATCCTCATTCGCATCCATGATTTGTTACGTGTATGTATGTACACGTGTATTACCGCATAGGCCTATGCCGCCAGTGTCCTGACTCATGGGTCTCAGAGTTTGTTTTTTTTCCAGTGAGAAATTTGGCAATATTTTGGCTCAGATGTTAGGCGAGTGTCTCTTCATTCTCGAACTACGTTGAGGTTGGCAGCTCAGATATAAGTTCATAAAATTATCCTCATTCGCAGCCATGTTTTCTTATGTTTATGCGTGTACACGTGTATTGCCGCATAGGCTGATGCCGCCAGTGTCCTGAAGCATGGGTCTCACAGTTTGGTTTTTTTCCAGTGAGAAATTTGGCAATATTTTGGCTCGGATGTCGAGCTGGTGAGTGTCTCTTCATTCTCGAACAACGTTGAGGTTCGCAACTCAGATATATGTCGAGAACATTATCCTCATTCGCAGCCATGTTTTCTGATGTGTATGTATGTACACGTGTATTGCCTCATAGGCCTATGCCGCCAGTATCCTGACGCATGAGTCTCACATTTTTTTTTTTCCAGTGTGAAATTTGGAAATATTTTGGCTCAGATGTCGAGCTGGCGAGTGTCTCTTTATTCTCGAACAACGTTGAGGCTCGCAGCTCAGATATATGTCGAGAAAAATATCCTCATTCGCAGCCATGTTTTCTGATGTGTTTGTATGTACACGTGTAGTGCCACATAGGCATATGCCGCCAGTGTCCTGACGCATGAGTCTCTCAGTTTAGGTTTGTTCCAGTGAGAAATTTGGCAATATTTTGGCTCAAATGTCGAGCTGGTGAGTGTCTCTTCATTCTCGAACAACGTTGAGGTTCGCAGCTCAGATATAAGTTCATAAAATTATCCTCATTCGCAGCCATGTTTTTTGATGTGTTTGTATGTACACGTGTATTGCCACATAGGCATATTCCACCAGTGTCCTGACGCATGAGTCTCTCAGTTTAGGTTTGTTCCAGTGCGAAATTTGGCAATATTTTGGCCCAGATGTCGATCTGGTGAGTGTCTCTTCATTCTCGAACAACGTGGAGGCTCGCAGCCCAGATATATGTCGAGAAAATTGTCCTCATTCGCAGCCATGTTTTCTTATGTGTATGGATGTACCCGTGTATTGCCTCATAGGCCTATGCCGACAGTGTCCTGACGCATTAGTCTCACAGGTTGTTTTTTTTCAGTGAAAATTTGGAAATATTTTGGCTCAGATGTCGAGCTGGCGAGTGTCTCTTCATTTTCGAACAACGTTGAGGTTCGCAGCTCAGATATAAGTTCATCAAATTATCCTCATTCGCAGCCATGTTTTCTTATGTTTATGCGTGTACATGTGTCGTGGTAACGCCGTCTAAAGGAGGACACAAACACCTACCAGGTGGGAAAGTGAGGACACTTTGGAAAAGTGAGGACACTTTGGAAAAGTGAGGACACTTTGGAAAAGTGAGGACAGTAATATTCTCGTAAAGGGGGTCTAGAGGTAGTGTTGGGGTTAGGGTATAATGGAAGGAAATGGAGAGAAATACATATTAGGGTGAAGTTAAACAAATTTGGGTCGAAAACATTTTCATGGTGTGAGTATAGAGAGATTTTCGTTAAGTACACAAACCTATGGGCTGTCCTCACATTATATAGATTCGTCATGATACATGTATTGCCGCATAGGTCTATGCTGCCAGTGTCCTGACGCATGAGTCTCAAAGTTGTGGTCTCTTCCGGTGAGAATTTTTGGCGATATGTTAGCTCAGATGTGGAGGTGGTGAATGTTTCTTCATTCTCCAACAACGTTGAGGTTCGCAACTCAGATATATGTCGAGAACATTATCCTCATTCGCAGCCATGTTTTCTGATGTGTATGTATGTACACGTGTATTGCCACATAGGCCTATGCCGCCAGTATACTGACGCATGAGCCTCTCAGTTTGTTTGTTTTTCCAGTGAGAAATCTGGCAATATTTTGGCTCGGATGTCGAGCTGGTGAGTGTCTCTTCATTCTCGAACAACGTTGAGGTTTGCAGCTCAGATATTTGTCGAGAAAAATATCCTTATTCGCAGCCATGTTTTCTGATGTGTTTGTATGTACACGTGTATTGCCACATAGGCATATGCCGCTAGTGTCCTGACGCATGAGTCTCTCAGTTTAGGTTTGTTCCATTGAGAAATTTGGCAATATTTTGGCGCAGATGTCGAGCTGGTGGGTGTCTCTTCATTCTCGAACAACGTTGAGGTTCGCAGCTCAGATATATGTCGAGAACATTATCCTCATTCGCAGCCATGTTTTCTGATGTGTATGTATGTACACGTGTATTGCCACATAGGCCTATGCCGCCAGTATCCTGACGCATGAGTCTCTCAGTTTGGTTTTTTCCAAGTGAGAAATTTGGAAATATTTTGGCTCAGATGTCGAGCTGGTGAGTGTCTCTTCATTCTCGAACAACGTTGAGGTTCGCAGCTCAGATATATGTCGAGAACATTATCCTCATTCGCAACCATGTTTTCTGATGTGTATGTATGTACACGTGTATTGCCTCATAGGCCTATGCCGGCAGTGTCCTGACGCATGAGTCTCAAAGTTTTGGTCTCTTCCGGTGAGAATTTTGGCGATGTGTTAGCTCAGATGTGGAGGTGGTGAATGTCTCTTCATTCTCCAACAACGTTGAGGTTCGCAGCTCAGATATATGTCGAGAACATTATCCTCATTCGCAGCCATGTTTTCTGATGTGTATGTATGTACACGTGTATTGACACATAGGCCTATGCCGCCAGTATACTGACGCATGAGCCCCTCAGTTTGTTTGTTTTTCCAGTGAGAAATTTGGAAATATTTTGGCTCAGATGTCGAGCTGGTGAGTGTCTCTCCATTCTCGAACAACGTTGAGGTTCGCAGCTCAGATATAAGTTCATAAAATTATCCTCATTCGCAGCCATGTTTTCTGATGTGTTTGTATGTACACGTGTATTGCCACATAGGCATATTCCGCCAGTGTCCTGACGCATGAGTTTCTCAGTTTAGGTTTGTTCCAGTGGGAAAATTGGCAATATTTTGGCCCAGATGTCGAGCTGGTGAGTGTCTCTTCATTCTCGAACAACGTTGAGGTTCGCAGCTCAGATATATGTCGAGAACATTATCCTCATTCGCAGCCATGTTTTCTGATGTGTATGTATGTACACGTGTATTGCCACATAGGCCTATGCCGCCAGTATCCTGACGCATGAGTCTCTCAGTTTGTTTTTTTTCAAGTGAGAAATTTTGCAATATTTTGGCTCGGATGTCGAGCTGGTGAGTGTCTCTTCATTCTCGAACAACGTTGAGGCTCGCAGCTCAGATATATGTCGACAAAAAATTCTCATTCGCAGCCATGTTTTCTTATGTTTATGCGTGTACACGTGTATTGCCGCATAGGCCTATGCTGCCAGTGTCCTGACGCATGAGTCTCAAAGTTGTGGTCTTTTCCGGTGAGAATTTTTGGCGATATGTTAGCTCAGATGTGGAGGTGGTGAATGTTTCTTCATTCTCCAACAACGTTGAGGTTCGCAACTCAGATATATGTCGAGAACATTATCCTCATTCGCAGCCATGTTTTCTGATGTGTATGTATGTACACGTGTATTGCCACATAGGCCTATGCCGCCAGTATACTTACGCATGAGCCTCTCAGTTTGTTTGTTTTACCAGTGAGAAATCTGGCAATATTTTGGCTCGGATGTCGAGCTGGTGAGTGTCTTTTCATTCTCGAACAACGTTGAGGTTCGCAGCTCAGATATATGTCGAGAAAAATATCCTTATTCGCAGCCATGTTTTCTGATGTGTTTGTATGTACACGTGTATTGCCACATAGGCATATGCCGCTAGTGTCCTGACGCATGAGTCTCTCAGTTTAGGTTTGTTCCATTGAGAAATTTGGCAATATTTTGGCTCAGATGTCGAGCTGGTGAGTGTCTCTTCATTCTTGAACAACGTTGAGGTTCGCAGCTCAGATATATGTCGAGAACATTATCCTCATTCGCAGCCATGTTTTCTGATGTGTATGTATGTGCATACATACATGTGCATACATACATACATGTGTATGTGTATTGCCACATAGGCCTATGCCGCCAGTATCCTGACGCATGAGTCTATCAGTTTGGTTTTTTTCCAGTGAGAAATTTGGCAATATTTTGGCTCGCATGTCGAGCTGGTGAGTGTCTCTATTATAACGTTGTTTTGGCCTAAGTGCATAGTGTAGTTTATGCGAAGACGTGGTCATTTGCAGCTAGCTAGGTGTACCATGGAGCTGGAATAAATGGTAAGTAGAGCTATTGTATTTGGAAGCTTGCATGTTACTCGCTATGAGTATGACTGTAGCAGAGTATGACATATATGACGTGCTAATTTACGTTGTAATGTAATTTGTAGTCATGGCCTCGATCTCTTAATCTAGTCTATAGGATGATATGGGAAGTGAATATGACTAATTTCAGAATAATATAGAAGTTATAACCAAATTTAACTGCTTTATTTTTCCAACGCAAGCATGAGTTGTTGAGCACCGTGCGAACAAGAAATAGTTAATTGTAGTTATTGTATAAATAATAAAACAAATAAGTAGCCACAATTATTAATTTTTAATTGTAAGTTTATCAGTTTAATCAGTTTAATGGTATACTGTTGTTGTATTGTTGTGTAGTCTAGGTGTGGCTGACAGAACTACCATAACAAACATGAAACGAAGTAGTCGTCTTGATGGAACCTTGACAAATCACCAGCATCATGAAGGGGAGAACGTAATCGCACTGTGGCCTCCAGATTCATCATGGTATCCTGCCGTAATAATCTCCTTCACCAAAGGTAAGTGCAGAGCCTCTAAAAGGACATATGACGAAAACAAATGGAATGCCCTCGTAATTTGTGGGTTCACGTTAACCTTGCGTCAAGACCGTGCTGTAAAACATATTTACTTAACCGATTTCTAACAATTGCACAAAATGATTTCGAGCGCAGGAAATTATTTCAAGCGCACAAAAAATAAATTATTTCGAGCACACAAATTATTTCGAGCTCATGAAATTATTTTTTTCGAGCGCACGGGAAATGATTTCGAGCGCACGGCAAATGATTTCGTGGGCACGAAATGATTTCATGGGCAAGAAATACAAAACTAAATTTATTTTGTCACGGTGATTACTATTCGTCATATGTCCCATTAGGGGTTCCGTAGGTAAGAAATGTAATCCATAATGTAGAATCCCATTTGTCACACATAAATTAAGACAGCTGTATACCCTCTTACATCTCCCCATGACATGTACCACATGTAAATAAACAATGCCATTTTTCCTAAACTTGATTCCTCCCCCCCCCCTTTAGAACCAAAAATATATATGATCTGTAAACAACAAATACTTTTCAACATTCCACTCCCAATTGCATGTAATCCCTTTAAAGTTTAATTAGTTGAATTTGTGGCTTTCTTATCAGGAAAGTACTGCGTCCGGTACACTGATGGTGTGACACGCTGCCTATTTGAGCACCAGGTGAGAAAATTACCATAGAATGCATTAATTAACAACAGACAGGTTAGGAAGAATACAAATGAAATGCGTAATTCTTCCAAATAGGCACTTGTGGAGACAAACTAGCACAGAGACAGTGGCACTTAGGGAGACATTTTAGTGTCTCCCTAAGTGCCTTAGAAGTCTTAGAAGTCATATAATGAATGCACATGACACAAATTCTCATTTGAATTACATATCTTTTTATGAAGAGGATAAATGCCGGTATGTCGTCAGTTAAGTTGCACATCAAGGGCGGATGTTGTTGCTTGTGATGGTGTTAACATGGATCGTTTTCTGCATCCGGCAACATAGAAAGTAGTAAGATTTTGATTCATTAGTGAACTTGTTTTCTGAACCCTATCAAATATTCACTCTGGGTGCCCAGAAGCCAGAAACAAATTTGTAAATAAAGTGTTTTGGGCAAGCACCACCCCCCCCCTTCACCCCCCCTTCACCCCCCCCCCCTTCACCCCCTCCCCTCGCCCTCCCACCCCTCCCCAAAGAAATTGTTATTTGTTTAAAATTAAATGTGATTTTGATTTGATTTCTATGCCAGGTGGAGTTCGCACTTAAATGGTTCAGACAGTCTACAAAGCAGTTCCAGTTGGGATGATGGCCCACAGGCTGATTCTGGTACAGGACCTGCCGTTTGTCCTGCTCCATATGAAGCCTCAAGTGCCGAGTCACAGAGATCATCAACCGAGGCTACTGAGACCGGTCACATAACGGTCATGGAGACCAGCAATGAAAGTGGGCACAGGAAATGGGACAAGAAACACTTCTGCTTTTTCTGTGAAGTACCTCAATCTAAGTTGCCCCGTCATCTCCAGTCATGTCACAAAGAAGAGAGCGAAGTTGTAGAGATTGCGTCTGAGACCAACCCAAGTGCCCGTAAGATACTTCTGTGGAAAATCCGCAATGTTGGTAATCATAGGCACAATTGCCAAGTCCTTCGGAAAGGCCGGGGTGCACTTATTGTAGGATATAGGCCTAATCATAAGGTAGCTCCACATGCATACGGACCGTGCATGTATTGTTATGGCTATTATGTGCGAAGTGATCTCTGGCGTCACCAGTGCCCACTGAAACCTGCACTCCCTGCACACTCGCATGGTAGCACTACCACAACTCCTCTGCGTAGACGTGTTGCTCACAAGAGTGATTTGTTAAAGCCTCAACCTGTCGGTGTGTCTTTCCAGTTAAACCAGGTTCTTATTCCGATGAAGAGAGATGAGGTGACTCTGCTGGCCAAGAATGACACTTTGATTGTGGAAGTAGCCAAGCGGGAATACGCGAAACTCGGGCACGATGTAGATCAACATGGCTACATCCGAAACAAGATACGGGAATGGGGTCGTCTTGTCATACAACTCCGCAAGAATACACACCAGCCAAATGCATCACTTGAATTATTTGTCCACCCCCACTACCTGAATGATATCATCAAGGCTATTCACGGTATTGCTGGCTTTAATGAAGACAAGCAGTTGTATGATGTTCCGTCTCTAGCTTTAAAGATTGGACATTCCATCAAGAAGTGTGCACTCATACTTAAAGGAAATGCTCTAGAGTCTGGCCAAAAGCAAAAAGCGCAACACGCTGAAGAATTTCTGCAGTTGTGCGAACTGACCTGGCGAGACCGTGTATCCACCCATGCACACAGAACACTGTACCAAGGAAAGCGCAACAAACCTAAAATTCTGCCGACAAATGCTGATGTTGTGAAAATGTCGGCGTTCCTCCATGAAGCTGGCAACAGAGAAGTGGAACTTGTCCAGGATGCTCGGGGCGAACAAATTGGACCAGCTTGGAAGAGATTGAATGAAGTCGCACTGTGCCACCTTATTATGTTCAACCGCAGAAGGCAAGGGGAGGTATCAAAGATGAAACTAGAAGACTTTCAGAAGCACACAACAGCTAGTGTCAACGGGGAATGCCTGCTGACTGATCTTGAACGGCATCTGTGCAAGATGTTCAGAGTTGTCGAAATAGTTGGCAAGAGGGGTCGAACTGTTCCCCAGCAAACACAAAACGTTTAAAAAACGTTTTTTAAACGTTTAAGTAGGTCCGCTAGGTCTTCGTCCTAAATAAACGTTTAAAAAACGTTATTTAAACGTTTAATTAGGCCCGCTAGGTCTTCGTCCTAAATAAACGTTTAAAAAACGTTTTTTAAACGTCCGCTACGTCTTGATTTTTAACAAACGTTTAAAAAACGTTTGGAGAACATCTAATTTTGACCTAATATTTGCCCCAAAGCAAAGGTTTTTTTAAAACGTTTACAAAACGTTTACGAAACGTTTGAAAAAGACGATTTTTTTCTGGACGTTTAAAAAACGTTTTCTTTACGTCCAAGTCAAATAAAAACTAATTGTAATTAATTATTGTTTTTTAATATTATGATTTAATATGATTATTATTTTGATGATTAAATTGAGTAGCCTAATGATGGTGATTATGATGATGATTATGATTATGATGATCGATGATGATTATCCAATCCAATCCAAAAGATATTTGATATAGCGCCTTTTCCTTGCAGTTACAAAGCGCTGCACACACGCTCCACAATGTTTGGGCCACTTAAAACAAAAGTTAGACACTTCTCAGAGATCAGTAAAGTATATGTAGGCTGGTAATAAGTAATTTCTAGCAGAATAGATGTGACTTGAGTAGTTTCTTGAACTGGTCAACAGATGAGGCCGTCTGCACAGCAGTAGGTAGTTGGTTCCACAGTTTTGCAGCAACCGATGGAAAAGACAATTCACCAGCACGTTTTTTAGAGAGACGCTGAGTGAGCCAGATGGATGATGATGAGCGGGTATGTCGGACTTGAGGACGACGAACCAAGCAGTCAGCTATGTACGGGGGACATCGGTGGTTGAGAGACTTGTAGACCAGTAGTAGGATCTTAAAAGCTATTCTCTGTCGTACAGGCAGCCAGTGGAGTTCAAGTCAAAGAGGTTGTATGTGAGTCCGAAGAGGAGCAGCGAAGACAAGCCTTGCTGCTGAGTTTTGGAGTCTCTGAAGGCGATCAAGGTCCCTCTGGCTGAGAACACTGAAGAGACTGTTGCAGTAGTCTAGTCTGGAAAGGACAAGAGCCCTTGCCGAAGCGTGGCATGTTGACTTATCAATAAACCGCCTCACCCTCCACAGGTTACGTAGGTGGTACTTGATGCTTCTGCTGAGAAGGTTGACATGAAGACTTAAGTTCACAGATGGTTCAAGTGTTACTCTCAGATTGCGGATGGACTTACATGGTTGGAAGGATTTCTCACCAATCATCAGTTTGACATCGTTCATTAGATGGGATGACCGATGATGCGGTGAAGCAGAGACAAAGAATTCAGTCTTGCCATCGTTGAGTTTGAGCTTGTTTGCATTCATCCAACGCTGAATTTCAGTGATACAGCTATTGAGTCTGCCAAGTGCAGCATCAATTGCAACTGGATCAGTTGGGTCAAACATCACGTAGATCTGAATGTCATCTGCATACATGTGAAAGAATACTCCATGAGCCCGAAGAATATCACCAATGGGACGAATGTAAAGGGTGAAAAACAAGGGTCCGATGACAGAACCTTGTGGAATTCCATGTGGCAATCTACAAGCTTTC
Organism: Crossaster papposus; assembly: GCA_037893245.1. Lineage (NCBI taxonomy): Eukaryota > Metazoa > Echinodermata > Asteroidea > Velatida > Solasteridae > Crossaster > Crossaster papposus. Next base: position 109,297 of record JBAIAA010000793.1, on the reverse strand, counting down.
GAAAGCTGACCAGAGATTAGAACATGGCTGTTCCGGTCTTCAAGGTATGAATGGATAAGCTTGAGAGCGAGACCTGTAATACCAAAATGGTCTTCAAGACGATTCAGCAGAATCTTATGGTCCACTGTGTCAAACGCAGCGGACAAGTCAAGCAGCACCATCATTACTCCTTTCTGACTGTCAATGGCTTGAAGTAAATCCGTCTGAATCTTAAGTAGTGCTGTTTCAGTGCTATGGTGTTCTTTGTATGCCGATTGCATAGGCTCAGCAAGTCCATTATCCTGGATGTGCTCAGTAAGTTGTCTAAGCATTTTTCGCTCGATAATCTTAGACCGAAATGGTATGTTTGATACAGGGCGATAGCTCCGCAGATCATTTCTATCCAGTGACGCTTTCTTGATGACTGGTAACACTAGCGCCTCTTTGAGATCTGTAGGAAAGACACCACTAGACAGAACCTGGTTCGTAAGATGAACAAGTTCAGGAAGTACAACTCTCAGATGTTTCTTCAACAGCCATGTTGGTAGAGGGTCAAGGGAGCAGCTCTTTGAGGATGAACGTTTGATGATATTCTCCACTTCACTCTCAGATACTTCAGCGAACTCTCGGAACCGAAGACCTATCCCCTGATTACAGCAAGATGTGAACATTGGATCGGGGTCGTTGGCATCAAGTTCATTCCGAATCTTCAAGACTTTATCAGTGAAGAAGTTGGCAAATCTGTCTGCTAATGCAGCTGGCAAGTCATGTACAGGAAGAACCTTTTCATTGGTGTTCAGTAACCTATTCAGTACTTGGAAGGCAGTCTTTGGAGTACACTCCTCAAGAGCACAGGTGAAGTATTCACACTTGGCCATGGTGATGCACTTTTTGACATGAAGTTTTGCAGCTTGGAAAGCGCTCAAATTCACATCGGTCTTGTGTTTTCCCCACCGCCTTTCACATCGGCGGCGTTCACGGCGTAAATCCCCTATTGTCGAGTTATACCACCTGGGCCTGCGACGAGCCTTGGTGGTGACTGTCTTCATGGGAGCAGTAGAGTCAAGAGTCTCCTGGACGGCAGAGTCGAATTCCGATACGATCTATTTGAGAGGACATTCATCAGCAGTCCCATTATTAGCTTTAGGAACATCAAGTTTAGCCGCGAGCTCAGAGGCAAATTTAGAGTGATCCATGTCTTTGAAGTTCCTGTATGTTTTTTTTGTTGATATCAACTCAGGATGAGACACTCTTAGAGAAGCACATACCACGTGGTGATCAGAGATATGATTGACGTGAACTTTGTAGTTCATCAAACTATCACCATCAACACGAGTGATGATAGGGTCAAGTGTATGTCCCAACCTGTGTGTTGGCCCCGAGATGTTCTGTACAAGACCATTTGCAGAGAGTGAAGATAGAACATAAGCCACGTCTGATTTCCCTGGAATATCAAAATGAATATTCATATCACCCATCAGCACAAGGATACCTGGCAGCAGACTTGCAGCATCAATAAAGTTGTCAAACTCTGATAAGAATGAGGAAGTACGTAAGCCATTTTTAGCTGAAGGAGGGGGTCTGTAGATAACTACAAAGTGAATGTCTCTTGTAGTGTTGGATACCAAAGCGTGTTCAAAGGTTAGTGTATCTGGAAGAATACCAGGAACAAGTTGCAGATTGAGTTCACTCTTAGAAAGAATCCCTATCCCCCCCATGATGATCCTCGTCGGATGATCGGGGGGACATTTAAGAATGAGTAACCCGGAGGTTTAAGTTCACCTATTATAACATTATCACCCTCACGTAGCCAGGTTTCAGTCAAGAATAAAACATCTACATTATGTTCGATAGCATAGTCAGCCACATAGCAAGTTTTGTTGCATGCAGAGTGGACGTTCCAGTGCCTAACATCAAGTTCATGCCTGCATGTTGTTGTAGCTTGATTATCAGATGACAATTTACTTTTCACATTTTGTACATGTACATGTACATGCTTTGATTTATGCATGTGGGCACCTCCACGCCTGCCCCTCACATGTAGCAAGCCATTGTCCTTCAAAGCACAATAAGCATCAAAAGGTATTTGTTTGACAGCTTTACTTCTTAGTGCAAGCAGCTGGGACCTGGTGTATTTCAATGGCTGTAGGCACTGAACCGATCCATATCTATTGTTCACCATATCCTGTTGGTGGTGCACAAAGCACTTATTTGCATTCCAATAGCCAACAAAGCGAAAAGGTTAATGTGTATAATGGATGCACAAGTTCTATGTAGGAAAGTCACAACCAGGTACAAGAAAAACACATCAAAAATCCACCAAGAAGATTACGATAAAATCACTCCAATCTTGATCAGGAGATGCTCTGAAACATAAACTCAACATGATCCGAATTTTGAAGTGAAAAACAAAGAGAAAGTAGCCCAAAACAGATGACATTTAGGGAGCAGAAATGTGTGTGTGGCAGCAGCAAAACAGCGCCAGTATTACTGTGATTATGATTATTATTGTATATGGATGTGTAATGTGTAATAAGTCAGTTCTTTGTAATATTTCATTACGTAATTTGTCCATGCAGTTAATATGTACAATATATGCCCAAAATAAACACCAGGAAATAATCAAATTTTACACCATTGGTGTACAATTTAACACCACAGTTTTTGCAATGTAGACGTTCTTAAAGGGTTTTCTAAACGTTCTTAAAAGGTTTTCTAGACGTTCTTAAAGGTTTTCTAAACGTTCTTAAAAGGTTTTCTAAACGTCTAAATGTTTTCTGGAGAGGTGGTCTGGAAAACGAATACGAGACAATGTTTTAAATTGGTTTTTTAAACGTTTTAAATTGGTTTTTTAAACGTTCAATAAAAACGTTTTTTAAACGTCCAAAACCTACCACAAAAAAACGTTTACAAAACGTTTTTTTTGAACGTTTAAAAAACCAATTTAAAACGTTAAAAAAACGTTCAGAAAACGTCCGATTGTTAGCTGGGTCCAGTGCTTCTCAGCAATGAGGTGGTGGCGTGGTTGAGTGCTCTGATTGCGAAGAGAAATGAAGCTGGAGTCGCCCACGACAACACCTACTTGTTTGCACGATGTTCTTATGGAGGTACAGGTCATATAAGAGGATGTGACTGTATAAGAGTGTACGCAGACATGGCGGGCCTTGACAATGCTGCCAGCATCCGGTCTACAAAACTTCGTAAGCACGTGGCAACCGCATCGCAAATTCTTGCCTTGAAGGAACATCAACTTGAAACACTTGCAAACTTCATGGGTCATGATTTGCGTGTCCATCGTGAATACTACCAGTTGCCAGATACTGTGCAGAGGGTCACCAAACTTTCTAGGCTTTTTCTCAGCTTGGAGAGGGGAAACTTGCCTTCCCAGCAGGGCAAATCCCTGGATGAACTGCATGTCACTGGTGGTAAGGACACAGTTGTTTTAAATTATTTACTCAACAGCAAAAGAAAGACATTAATTATTGCTTTTGTTGAAAAATATTTGATCAGTAATTACTATTCACTAATACATCTTCAACAGCGAAAGAAATGCAAGAAATAACATTTTGTTATCAGTTCACAATATATGATAACAAATGGTATACGTGTTTTTGTGCATTTCTTTTGCTATTGCTCCTGCATTACAGAACAAGAAAGAGAAATAAAGAAAAATAGAAAGAAACAGACCACAGAAATTTGACAAGAGTTGAGTCCACTTTTCTGAATTTACATGCAGGACAACAACCAACTGTCAGGTATGTGTGCATTAATCTAACAAAAACTGCTCTTTGTGACTTGCAGAAGGCTTCACTAGTGACGAGGACAGCGATAACAGCAGTGCCGTGGTCTCGTGGTCTGGAGCATTGAATTTGTAATCTGTAGGTAAAGCTGCAGGTTGTGGGTTCGAGTCCTGCCTGGGACTACGGTGCGTGTGCCCTTGGGCAAGGCACTTTGTCACTCATTGCTTCTCTCCACCCAGGAGTAAATGGGTACCTGTGAGGGCAGATATGGTTATTGTGGTTGATTTAGCTGCTTTGCGCCGAAATGGCAGCATCGAGCTGTATACTCCCCAGGGAGCTGAGATGGTATTTGGAGTGTTTCATGGGCCCAATGACCGGGGTAATAATAAAGCGCTTTGATACACCCACATTTGTGGGAGTCTAAAAGCGCTATATAAGAACTAGCATTATTATTATTATTATTTGACAATTCCTGTGATGTGCCCAGTGAAAACAGTAAGTTTAGGCTTTTATGTGTCTGTATTTTAACCAGTTCGCGCCGGATGACGTATATAAACGCAACAATTTTCCAAAATTCAAAACGAATGACGCATAAACACGCCAAGTTCAAGTTCGGAAATGTATGTCAGCAGCGCGCAAGGCCGGAAATGCGTGGGTGTGCTTCCCGGCACTATCAGCCTGAACCCGCTTCGGATCGAGTTTCGTAAACAATAATCCCGCCCGTGGGCTCGGCGATGTTAAAATAATCCCGGCGCAAACTGGTTAAGTCGGGCTGTCTTTAAAAAACAATTGTCTGTCTGTCCATTTGTTTGTTCATCTGGCTATCGGGCTGTCTGAATTAAAAGTGCCTAAATATCTGTGTTTTATATCGACTTGTTTCCTATTTGACATTAGGTACTCGACAGGCTCCTATCAGTGTTCCATCTGGAAGTCTGGCATCTCTGAACAACTCGAGACGAGTGAAACGTCGTCCCTGGACTGTCGAGGAGAAAGGAGACGTTACGAAGGGTTTGCAGAAATTCTTTCTGCTGAAGAAGCTTCCTGGCAAACGAGACATCGAAACATTCTGTCTTGTGGCACTGCAGACACGAAGCTGGAGGAACATCAAAGACTTTTGTCGGAACAAAATGAAGCTTCATCAAAGCTAAGCAGGGTGTTTCGTCAGTTCACATACATGTACGGATGCGTCAGAGTACTTGACTATTTAGAATTTGCAATCGCAATGATGACTTTAGAATGCACATCAATATGAAACCAATGGACAACCAGCATTTTAGTGTCGTGTCCTCACTTTGATAGGTGTAATTCACACACACACTCAAGTGTCCTCCATTGGATAGAATGACAAGTATGCCCTCAGTGTGGTAGTGTCTACATGTATGATGGAGTGGGTGCATGTATCCAATTAAACATTCCGTGTGAACGTGTCTTGTGAAACGCTTGTGGGATAGGTTTTAATATGCACACTTTCTATTTATAAATACCGCCACCACTCCCCCTCGCCACCAATACAATGTAGAAATTTTACAAGTTTATCATTCACACCCCCCCCCCCCCCCAATACAATGTTGAGAGTTGAGAGAGTGGACTTTCTGTACAAACCCCTGTGCACCCCGGTCGTTCAACATTGTATTGGGGGGGGGGGGGGGTGTTTGTTTAGAAATAGAAAGTGCCTTTTACTACATTTGCTACAAGGGACACATTAATACACAAGGAATTAGTTATTTGAAAAAGACTTTTTTATTTCATTATTATTTTATTTTTTAATTATTATTTCATTATTGTATTAATTTATTTACAGCGGGTATACATTATTTGCTGATCATGCGTTTTGGTTTTGGTAACGCATTGTATAGAATACAAATGCAAATAGCCGTACAAAAGTTTGAGGTTTCCATAGGTTTGTGCACAAACATGGATGCGCCCAGCTCGCATCACTTTGTACATCCAGCCAGTGCTCTAGTAATTTAATATAGCTCTATGGTTTATATACACATCCGAAACTAACCTTGTGAAAGTTTCATCTCCGTAAGTGCTCACATTTTTGAAAAAATAAATAAAAAAGTGAAATGGTTTTTCCAAGTGAATCAGAATAGACCAAATGTAGCCAGCATTTTTTAGGACTAAAATTTTTCGGTAAATGTTTTGCCATTTTCTCTACAATGTGAGCATTTCAGGCAGGGAAACTTCTACAAAGATTTGATACCATTATAAACTTCATACCAAGTAACGTTTTATCTTGTAATTTTGTCAGTTTGTAATCGGGTAATTAACAAATTGTTATAGGGGCTTTAACATGTGACATGGCACCACAAAATGAGTAGAAAGTCGCATCATTTTTTTAAGTTATCGGATTTGATTTGAATTGATGGTCTTAGCTCTCCAAGATTAACTGAAATCGTTATCCTCAAGTGTTACCATTTGAAAACTATTTTCTTGCTCTATTAAGATATACAAATATATACATTTTTGGATTGTTGCGACTTTATACCCATTTTGTTGGGCCAGGTCACATATTGTTTTAAGTGTCTACACGCTTAGAGAATTTTTGTTACCTGCTCTGTGAAAAGTTGACAAGTCGCAACCAATAATGAGTCTTACAATCAACCTTTCAATGACTTGTTTATATTTTGGTGGACATTTCTGGTATTTCATAGGCCCTTTCATTTATTTAGTGATTTATTTATTGATTGTTTATTTTTGTTTGGGTGTGGGGGGGGGGGGGGGGGGGGCTTTTGGGCAAGGAGCAAGCGCGTTAAACTGTTCAAACAAATTACGCTTACTATGTTAATAGTGGAACATGTCAACTTCTCACAGAGCAGGTCATTTTCTTTCCGGTACGGTATATGGGTCATTCCACCAGGTTACACAACGATTTGTGACGACGTCAAGTTGTTGCGTCTGTAAATGTACCATCTATTATCCTTAAGTAAGGTTGTGCTTTAAATTTAAATTAAATCAATCTCTGCTGCTTCAATAGAAAGGATAATAGATGGCACATTTACAAATGTAACAACTTGATACGTCACAAATCGTAGTCCAACCTGGTTGAATGACCCATATTTGAAACCACCATGGAAAGCGATGAATTATTGAACATTTTTTTAAATTATCATTTAACCTTCATGAGGCAAAGCAACGAGTACATATGGTTTGTACACGTTGCTGTTCCAACAGGAAAATTGCCGTTCATTAAAGGTAGGATACACCATTTGCAGATATCGAAAAATATTTACTAGCGAATTATTAGGAAATATCTTACTCATTTGATAGTAAATAGTGATTCTAGGCATCCAGCCAAATAATTCCGCTGGATATCCTGTAATTATTTCGAAAACTTGAAATTTTTATAAAGACAAATTCGCGATCACCGGACGGTGATCGTGAAAACCCCCAAAATAACATAAGAAATAACTGCTCGACGCCGGTTGAAAACAAACGCTGTTTTTGTGCTTTTCTTAGTATATATGATTGTAAAACTTCGGACAGGTCAGTTAGACGATATTTACTCTGAAATACAACCCCCCAAATCTAACCATTAATGATAATTCAAGCAATTACCAATGGTGTATACTACCTTTAAATGTTTTAGTAATGACACAATGATATAAATTCTTATTTAAAACTTGGGAGGTAAAAGCAACGTGTAAATGTAAATTAAATGTCGATTCTGGGCATCCAGCAACATAATTGCGCTAGATTGCCTGTAATTCTTCCGAAAAATAGAATTTTATAATGAAAAATTCGCGATCGCCGGACGGCGAGCGCGAAAATACAAAGATAACATTAGAATAACTGCTCTGTGCCGGTTGAAAAAAACAACGCGGTTTTTCGTGCTTTTCTCGGCATCCATGATTTTAAAACTTCGGACAGCCCAGTTAAACGATATTTACTCTAAATACAACCCCCCAAATCTACTCATTCATGATAATTCAAGCAATGACCAATGGTGTATCCTACCTTTAAACATCGGTAACAACTTAGTCGTGGGGCCCACTTGGGTGTTTTTCTTTCATTTACAAGTTCTAAGATTGTGTTTTATAGTAGTAATGTTCATCCTCTGGGATTACATTACTTGTTACAAATTGTTATTAATTAGTCCTTATTTAAGATTAGCGAGGCGAAGCAACGTGTACATGCAGGTACACGTTGCTGTTTATCCTCAGGTATCTGGTAGTGCATTAGGAAAACTTTCCAACGAACTGCCATCATCTCAGTTTCACGCTCATCCACTACACCTCCCTGAATGAAGATGAGTTGGGGTTTACATGTGCTAAATATCGGGGTGTCCTTATCCAAGACGAGATCTTGAGCAAAGTGTGATTGGGGAGCTGGTAAGTGTACAAGTTTTCCTTCTAGTAATAACAGAAGATCTTGCCATGGCAAAATCTTGGGAGACCAACGAAAGTCATTTAGAAAAATTAATTCAGCTTGCTCTGCACCAACCCAGGCAAATGTAGTTGTAGCCGGATTAGTGAAGGTTTTATATATTTGGTTAAGTGGATTCAATAAAAATGTTTTTCCACAATTAGCGGGCCCTACTAGCATTACATTTCTATATTTTCCCCTTCCTTTATCCAAAAGAGTTTGCACACATTGAGAAAACCCTACTTTGATCAACCCATTTCTCTGAAGTATCTCAATGGCGCATCGTAGCCAGTCACCCTGACAAATGCAGTCATCGTCAGAAAAAGCTCTCTCCAAGATTTGAAGTCTCGTCATTCTGTACCGTTCAAGTTAATCTGTTGCCCCATGTAGTTCCCAGGCAGTCTAAGAAAAGGTTGAAACAAATAGAATATATACTATTAAAACTATAGTAATACTTTTTAACTGGGGGAGGGGAGGGGGGTAGTTGTTTTTTCGAAATAGGTGTGCAGGGGGTATAACCAACCTACTTATTTGAACACTATTTTCTATTTGTCTTTCATCAGTATTATATATTATGTTAATAACAGTTTATATACAGGATTATAATTGTTTTTATTACCTGTTTTTGTCTTGGAAGTTGTTAAAATACATTTGAATTGAATGGACATTGATGTTTACGAGTCCAACTATATTTCAATATGTGCATGTCTACCTTAAGAACCTGTTGCACGACTTTGTCGCCCCTGTTGACGATAAACTGTGTGAGATCGGTTTTTCCAAGCTGTTCTTGTTCACGGGCAAAGGCTAGCAACTCCAATCGTGTACGAATGTCATTTGACTCCACTATTTTGCTTACATCAAAGGGAGTTAAACGTGTTTCCCTTTTCTTCGTCGGTCTCTCTACGGTGTCTTGGTGACTGCGTGCAGCTGAAGCACTTGCTGTTTGAGGGGGTCCGGTCAAATCTGGATGGTTGGGGGACTGAATATAAAGAATGTCTTCTTTGACGACATACTGCCATGCACTGTAGTAATTAGTGTGATTGGACGAAAAGTTTACATTAATGCCATGCACAGTAGATAAACATTGTCGTACATGTAGCCAGCGTCTTGGAAGTCGAAGTTTTACCACCATGTGATAATGAAAACCCCCTTGCTGGTGTGGTTTTTTACAGCAAGCCCAGCAAACGACTGACATTGGATCGTGTGTCACACTGATGAAAGCTTCCACTACAATGTGTGCGAAGGCGTCACGATTTGGCACAAGCCTTTCGTCACATTGGCTATATGTTATTAAATATACTTGACGTACCTGGCGAGTTCCAAGTAATTGAAGGTTCTCCATGATGGTTTCAAAGACCACAGTTTCAGTTAATGCAATTCTCTAAGCGTGTAGACACAAGTGACCCGAATGTAATAATAATAATAATAATACAAAGCATTTATATAGCGCCTTACGAAGAACAAAGCGCTTAACACACAACCACACAAATTAACAAAAAGAGAAACAGACACAATACGATTACAATTGGACTTGGAACAAGAATGTCTTAAGGAGACGTTTGAATACAGGCAGCGAGACCGCCTCTCTCAGACAGGTAGGAAGCTCATTCCACAGGCGAGGAGCGACCACAGCGAAAGAACTATGTCCGGCTTTCTTCCTACTTCTAGGGACAGAAAGCCGGGTCTGATCAGCTGATGAGCGGAGTCGGTGTCTGTAGGCATCAGGAATATTTGAATGATATGAATGTAATAGGTCAACCAGATATGATGGAGCTTGAGTGTTGAGAATTTTGTACACATGGGTGAAGATTTTGAAGGTTATCCTCTGTTTAACAGGGAGCCAATGTAGCTCTGCCAGCAGGCCCTCAGAAGGCTGGTCCCGGCCGCATGCGAAAACCAGCCGAGCAGCCTTGTTTTGTAGGCGCTGTAACCGTTTGAGATCTTTTTCACGAGCGCCTAGCAAAAGAGAGTTCGCATAGTCGAGACGGGACAGGACCAGACCTCTGACAGCGTGATGGCAGGCATCCTGTGTAATAAATCGGCGAATACGCCACAGGTTGCGTATGTGGAAGTTAACAGTTTTGCACAGAGAGCTAACGTGATGAGACATATTCAAAGAAGAATCCAGTGTGACACCTAAGTCCTTAATGGATGTGGAAGCTGGAATGGATACGTCTCCCAATTTTAAGTGGAGATCAGGGAGATTAGAAACAACATGATTACTGGCGAAAACAATGAACTCAGTCTTGTCTTGGTTAAGCTTCAGCATGTTTTGAGACATCCATTCACTTATCATGAAAACGCAAGATGATAAATTGCCAAGTACCTGTTGACAATCACCTTCAGATTTAGGGTCAAACTCAGCATAAAGCTGGATATCATCTGCGTATTCATGAAATGAAATGCCATGCCTACGAATGATTTCGCCGATGGGATTGGTATAATCATGGGCTTTATATATGTATGGGCTTTATATATCTAGCGAGCCAATTTTTGGAATTTTTGAGAGGATTTGGGGTGGCGGGGGAACCTGTCACCTGTTTTGCAAACCAATTTGCATGTTTTCTCTAGATCTAGTTATAATAACAATAAGAACCAGCTCGGGTCATTTCATTCAATGATCATGCATGTCCCTAGCGCCGCCAACGTTTTTTAAAAGTTTTAACCAATCAGATTGAAGTAATGGTTATGTCACACGTCGTAGCCCGAAAGGGCACTATTGAATCGTGGTCGACCGTGCTCGGTAATCCCGACGGTAGACCAGACGATAGACCCTCAATAATTTGGCTATTTTGTACATTAATTATTGTCCCTTCCAGTAATTTCCATATAGGCACAAATTGTACAGGTCCATCACACTCTTATGCTTGAAAATCGTCATTAATGCATGTTTGGAACCTCTAAAATGGTAATAAAATCAGAAAGGGTTGACCGTCGGTACAAAACAAAAATTATACTTGACTATTCTTACTTTAGATGCAGTATGGTCAATCGTTCATTTAAATCATTAACTAAAGTTGTAAATTCATGACCTACGAAATATGCTAGAGCTTGGGGCCTTCGTTTCCCTCTTCGCGTGTTACTTCAAGGAAATATATATTTCCGTGAAAATGGGTACATTTCCGTGGTTTATCGTGGTCTATCGAGTCGACTACTGATCCAATCCACGCGATTTTTTTTTCAGGATTCAGACAATATGCAGTGGTCAACAGTGGGTTAACAATACTTTACAATACTAGATTGTTGGGGTATTTAAATCCTTTTGAAGTGAATACTTCGATAGGATGCTCAAACTGTATAAATATTCTGTACGGACTGAGAAAACATCACAGTCATCCAAGGTGCATGACGACGTCTATGCGTGTACATGTCAATACCGCAAAGGGAGGGCTTTTATGTAAGTACACACTCACATACTGAGGACACCTTGCAAACCGAGCGCGTCCTCGGTATGAAATATTGTGAAAAATGGCACTTTCGTGGCCGTTTTTGACTGTTGGTTAAATATCAAAGCGTTTGGGAGGAGTCCTCGGTTGACGCATAAGACCTGACGTGAGGCAGTATGCACATTTTGTACCTCGTCAAAAAAACCGCAAACGGGATTACTCTGAATGGCATAGCGCCCTCCGTTGGTTGCGCGTGTGACAATGACGTAAATGTAAACATGTACATTACATGTGTACATTACATGACAACATGTCTCTAATTAAACCAGCCCAGACATGTCTTAACTATTATAACGTTGTTTTGGCCTAAGTGCATATTGTAGTTTATGCGAAGACGTGGTCATTTGCAGCTAGCTAGGTGTACCATGGAGCTGGAATAAATGGTAAGTAGAGCAATTGTATTTGGAAGCTTGCATGTTACTCGCTATGAGTATGAATGTAGCAGAGTATGACATATATGACGTGCTAATTTACGTTGTAATGTAATTTGTAGTCATGGCCTCGATCTCTTAATCTAGTCTATAGGATGATATGGGAAGTGAATATGCCTAATTTCAGAATAATATAGAAGTTATAACCAAATTTAACTGCTTTATTTTTCCAACGCAAGCATGAGTTGTTGAGCACCGTGCGAACAAGAAATAGTTAATTGTAGTTATTGTATAAATAATAAAACAAATAAGTAGCCACAATTATTAATATTTAATTGTATTATCAGTTTAATGGTATATTGTTGTTGTATTGTTGTGTAGTCTAGGTGTGGCTGACAGAACTACCATAACAAACATGAAACGAAGTAGTCGTCTTGATGGAACCTTGACAAATCACCAGCATCATGAAGGGGAGAACGTAATCGCACTGTGGCCTCCAGATTCATCATGGTATCCTGCCGTAATAATCTCCTTCACCAAAGGTAAGTGCGGAGCCTCTAAAAGGACATATGACGAAAACAAATGGAATGCCCTTGTAATTTGTGGGTTCACGTTAACCTTGCGTCAAGACCGTGCTGTAAAACATATTTACTTAACCGATTTCTAACAATTGCACAAAATGATTTCGAGCGCAGGAAATTATTTCAAGCGCACAAAAAATAAATTATTTCGAGCACACAAATTATTTCGAGCTCATGAAATTATTTTTTTCGAGCGCACGGGAAATGATTTCGTGGGCACGAAATGATTTCATGGGCACGAAATGATTTCGTGGGCAAGAAATACAAAACTAAATTTATTTTGTCACGGTGATTACTATTCGTCATATGTCCCATTAGGGGTTCCGTAGGTAAGAAATGTAATCCATAATGTAGAATCCCATTTGTCACACATAAATTAAGACAGCTGTATACCCTCTTACATCCCCCCATGACATGTACCACATGTAAATAAACAATGCCATTTTTTTCTAAACTTGATTCCCCCCCCCCTTCAGAACCAAAAATATATATGATCTGTAAACAACAAATACTTTTCAACATTCCACTCCCAATTGCATGTAATCCCTTTAAAGTTTAATTAGTTGAATTTGTGGCTTTCTTATCATGAAAGTACTGCGTCCGGTACACTGATGGTGTGACACGCTGCCTATTTGAGCACCAGGTGAGAAAAGTACCATAGAATGCATTAATTAACAACAGACAGGTTGGGAAGAATAATTCTTCCAAATAGGCACTTGGGGAGACAAACTAGCGTAAGTTTTTAGGTAATAAAGAGACAGTGGCACTTAGGGAGACATTTTAGTGTCTCCCTAAGTGCCTTAGAAGTCTTAGAAGTCATATAATGAATGCACATGACACAAATTCTCATTTGAATTACATATCTTTTTATGAAGAGGATAAATACCGGTATGTCGTCAGTTAAGTTGCACATCAAGGGCGGATGTTGTTGCTTGTGATGGTGTTAAAATGGATAGTATATTTTAGAGATAACCCAAAGAAATTGTTATTTGTTTAAAATTAAATGTGATTTTGATTTGATTTCTAGGCCAGGTGGCCCATCCGAGTTTCTTGAGTCCGCACTTAAATGGTTCAAACAGTCTACAAAGCAGTTCCAGTTGGGATGATGGCCCACAGGCTGATTCTGGTACAGGACCTGCCGTTTTCCCTTCTCCATATGAGGTAATTCACACACACTCAACTTGTTTTCAGAACCCAAATATTCACTCTGGGTGCCCAGAAGCCAGAAACAAATTTATAAATCAAGTGTTTTTTTGCAAGCACCCCCCCCCCTTCACCCCCCCCCCCCCACCCCCCCCCACCCCTCCCACCCCTCCCCACTCCCCCTCCTCCCCACTCCCTCTCCTTCAGAGGGGCAACTAGTCCGAGGCAATTAGGCATATGCGTCTACCCCTAAAAAAAAAACAGTGGTGTTTGGGTTTTTTTCCACTCGTTCTAAATCGTTTTCTGCATCCGGCAACATAGAAAGTAGTAAGATTTTGATTCATTAGTGAACTTGTTTTCTGAACCCTATCAAATATTCACTCTGGGTGCCCAGAAGCCAGAAACAAATTTGTAAATAAAGTGTTTTGGGCAAGCACCACCCCCCCCCCCCCCTTCACCCCCCCTTCACCCCCCCCCCCCCCCCCCTTCACCCCCTCCCCTCGCCCTCCCCTCGCCCTCCCACCCCTCCCCAAAGAAATTGTTATTTGTTTAAAATTAAATGTGATTTTGATTTGATTTCTATGCCAGGTGGAGTTCGCACTTAAATGGTTCAGACAGTCTACAAAGCAGTTCCAGTTGGGATGATGGCCCACAGGCTGATTCTGGTACAGGACCTGCCGTTTGTCCTGCTCCATATGAAGCCTCAAGTGCCGAGTCACAGAGATCATCAACCGAGGCTACTGAGACCGGTCACATAACGGTCATGGAGACCAGCAATGAAAGTGGGCACAGGAAATGGGACAAGAAACACTTCTGCTTTTTCTGTGAAGTACCTCAATCTAAGTTGCCCCGTCATCTCCAGTCATGTCACAAAGAAGAGAGCGAAGTTGTAGAGATTGCGTCTGAGACCAACCCAAGTGCCCGTAAGATACTTCTGTGGAAAATCCGCAATGTTGGTAATCATAGGCACAATTGCCAAGTCCTTCGGAAAGGCCGGGGTGCACTTATTGTAGGATATAGGCCTAATCATAAGGTAGCTCCACATGCATACGGACCGTGCATGTATTGTTATGGCTATTATGTGCGAAGTGATCTCTGGCGTCACCAGTGCCCACTGAAACCTGCACTCCCTGCACACTCGCATGGTAGCACTACCACAACTCCTCTGCGTAGACGTGTTGCTCACAAGAGTGATTTGTTAAAGCCTCCACCTGTCGGTGTGTCTTTCCAGTTAAACCAGGTTCTTATTCCGATGAAGAGAGATGAGGTGACTCTGCTGGCCAAGAATGACACTTTGATTGTGGAAGTAGCCAAGCGGGAATACGCGAAACTCGGGCACGATGTAGATCAACATGGCTACATCCGAAACAAGATACGGGAATTGGGTCGTCTTGTCATACAACTCCGCAAGAATACACACCAGCCAAATGCATTTGTCCACCCCCACTACCTGAATGATATTATCAAGGCTATTCACGGTATTGCTGGCTTTAATGAAGACAAGCAGTTGTATGATGTTCCGTCTCTAGCTTTAAAGATTGGACATTCCATCAAGAAGTGTGCACTCATACTTAAAGGAAATGCTCTAGAGTCTGGCCAAAAGCAAAAAGCGCAACACGCTGAAGAATTTCTGCAGTTGTGCGAACTGACCTGGCGAGACCGTGTATCCACCCATGCACACAGAACACTGTACTAAGGAAAGCGCAACAAACCTAAAATTCTGCCGACAAATGCTGATGTTGTGAAAATGTCGGCGTTCCTCCATGAAGCTGGCAACAGAGAAGTGGAACTTGTCCAGGATGCTCGGGGCGAACAAATTGGACCAGCTTGGAAGAGATTGAATGAAGTCGCACTGTGCCACCTTATTATGTTCAACCGCAGAAGGCAAGGGGAGGTATCAAAGATGAAACTAGAAGACTTTCAGAAGCACACAACAGCTAGTGTCAACGGGGAATGCCTGCTGACTGATCTTGAACGGCATCTGTGCAAGATGTTCAGAGTTGTCGAAATAGTTGGCAAGAGGGGTCGAACTGTTCCAGTGCTTCTCAGCAATGAGGTGGTGGCGTGGTTGAGTGCTTTGATTGCAAAGAGAAATGAAGCTGGAGTCGCCCACGACAACATCTACTTGTTTGCACGATGTTCTTATGGAGGTACAGGTCATATAAGAGGATGTGACTGTATAAGAGTGTACGCAGACATGGCGGGCCTTGACAATGCTGCCAGCATCCGGTCTACAAAACTTCGTAAGCACGTGGCAACCGCATCGCAAATTATTGCCTTGAAGGAACATCAACTTGAAACACTTGCAAACTTCATGGGTCATGATTTGCGTGTCCATCGTGAATACTACCAGTTGCCAGATACTGTGCAGAGGGTCACCAAACTTTCTAGGCTTTTTCTCAGCTTGTAGAGGGGAAACTTGCCTTCCCAGCAGGGCAAATCCCTGGATGAACTGCATGTCACTGGTGGTAAGGACACAGTTGTTTTAAATTATTTACTCAACAGCAAAAGAAAGACATTAATTATTGCTTTTGTTGAAAAATATTTGATCAGTAATTACTATTCACTAATACATCTTCAACAGCGAAAGAAATGCAAGAAATAACATTTTGTTATCAGTTCACAATATATGATAACAAATGGTATACGTGTTTTTGTGCATTTCTTTTGCTATTGCTCCTGCATTACAGAACAAGAAAGAGAAATACAGAAATATAGAAAGAAACAGACCACAGAAATTTGACAAGAGTTGAGTCCACTTTTCTGAATTTACATGCAGGACAACAACCAACTGTCAGGTATGTGTGCATTAATCTAACAAAAACTGCTCTTTGTGACTTGCAGAAGGATTCACTAGTGACGAGGAAAGCGATAACAGCAGTGACAATTCCTGTGATGTGCCCAGTGAAAACAGTAAGTTTAGGCTTTTATGTGTCTGTATTTTAACCAGTTCGCGCCGGATGACGTATATAAACGCAAACATTTTCTAAAATTCAAAACGAATGACGCATACACACGCCAAGTTTAAGTTCGGAAATGTATGTCAGCAGCGCGCAAGGCCGGAAATGCGTGGGTGTGCTTCCCGGCACTATCAGCCTGAACCCGCTTTGGATCGAGTTTCGTAAAAAATAATCCCGCCCGTGGGCTCGGCGATGTTAAAATAATCCCGGCGCAAACTGGTTAAGTCGGGCTGTCTTTAAAAAAACAATTGTCTGTCTGTCCATTTGTTTGTTCATCTGGCTATCGGGCTGTCTGAATTAAAAGTGCCTAAATATCTGTGTTTTATATCGACTTGTTTCCTATTTGACATTAGGTACTCGACAGGCTCCTATCAGTGTTCCATCTGGAAGTCTGGCATCTCTGAACAACTCGAGACGAGTGAAACGTCGTCCCTGGACTGTCGAGGAGAAGGGAGACGTTACGAAGGGTTTGCAGAAATTCTTTCTGCTGAAGAAGCTTCCTGGCAAACGAGACATCGAAACATCCTGTCTTGTGGCACTGCAGACACGAAGCTGGAGGAACATCAAAGACTTTTGTCGGAACAAAATGAAGCTTCATCAAAGCTAAGCAGGGTGTTTCGTCAGTTCACATACATGTACGGATGCGTCAGAGTACTTGACTATTTAGAATTTGCAATCGCATTGATGACTTTAGAATGCACATCAATATGAAACCAATGGACAACCAGCATTTTAGTGTCGTGTCCTCACTTTGATAGGTGTAATTCACACACACTCAAGTGTCCTCCATTGGATAGAATGACAAGTATGCCCTCAGTGTGGTAGTGTCTACATGTATGCGTGCATAGGCCTATGCCGCCAGTGTCCTGACGCATGAGTCTCAAAGTTGTGGTCTCTTCCGGTGAGAATTTTTGGCGATATGTTAGCTCAGATGTGGAGGTGGTGAAAGTTTCTTTATTCTTCAACAACGTTGAGGTTCGCAGCTCAGATATATGTCGAGAACATTATCCTCATTCGCAGCCATGTTTTCTGATGTGTATGTATGTACACGTGTATTGCCACATATGCCTATGCCGCCAGTATACTGACGCATGAGCCCCCAGTTTGTTTGTCTTTCCAGTGAGAAATCTGGCAATATTTTGGCTCGGATGTCGAGCTGGTGAGTGTCTCTTCATTCTCGAACAACGTTGAGGTTGGCAGCTCGGATATAAGTTCAGAAAATTATCCTCATTCGCAGCCATGTTTTCTGATGTTTATGCGTGTACACGTGTATTGCCGCATAGGCCTATGCCGCCAGTGTCCTGACGCATGTGTCTCAAAGTTTTGGTCTCTTCCGGTGAGAATTTTGGCGGTATGTTAGCTCAGATGTGGAGGTGGTGAATGTCTCTTTATTCTCCAACAACGTTGAGGTTTGCAGCTCCTATATATGTCGAGAAAAATATCCTCATTCGCAGGCATATTTTCTGATGTGTTTGTATGTACACGTGTATTGCCACATAGGCATATGCCGCCAGTGTTCTGACACATGAGTCTCTCAGTTTAGGTTTGTTCCAGTGAGAAATTTGGCAATATTTTGGCTCAGATGTCGAGCTGGTGAGTGTCTCCTCATTCTCGAACAACGTTGAGGTTCGCAGCTCAGATATATGTCGAGAACATTATCCTCATTCGCAGCCATGTTTTCTGATGTGTATGTATGTACACGTGTATTGCCACATAGGCCTATGCCGCCAGTGTCCTGACGCATGTGTCGCAAAGTTTTGGTCTCTTCCGGTGAGAATTTTGGCGATATGTTAGCTCAGATGTGGAGGTGGTGAATGTCTCTTTATTCTCGAACAACGTTGAGGCTCGCAGCTCAGATATATGTCGAGAAAAATATCCCCATTCGCAGTCATGTTTTCTGATGTGTTTGCATGTACACGTGTAGTGCCACATAGGCATATGTCGCCAGTGTCCTGACGCATGAGTCTCTCAGTTTAGGTTTGTTCCAGTGAGAAATTTGGCAATATTTTGGCTCAGATGTCGAGCTGGTGAGTGTCTCTTCATTCTCGAACAACGTTGAGGTTCGCAGCTCAGATATATGTTGAGAACATTATCCTCATTCGCAGCCATGTTTTCTGATGTGTATGTATGTAAACGTGTATTGCCACATAGGCCTATGTCGCCAGTATCCTGACGCATGAGTCTCTCAGTTTGGGTTTTTTCCAGTGAGAAATTTGGCAATATTTTGGCTCGGATGTCGAGCTGGTGAGTTGTCTCTATAATCTCAAACAACGTTGAGGCTCGCAGCTTAGATATATGTTGAGAAAAATATCCTCATTTGCAGCCATGTTTTCTGATGTGTTTGTATGTACACGTGTAGTGCCACATAGGCATATGCCGCCAGTGTCCTGACGCATGAGTCTCTCAGTTTGTTTGTTTTTCCAGTGAGAAATTTGGCAATATTTTGGCTCGGATGTCGAGCTGGTGAGTGTCTCTTCATTCTCGAACAACGTTGAGGTTCGCAGCTCAGATATATGTCGAGAACATTATCCTCATTCGCAGCCATGTTTTCTGATGTGTATGTATGTACACGTGTATTGCCTCATAGGCCTATGCCGCCAGTATCCTGACGCATGAGTCTCATAGATTGGTTTTTTTCCAGTGGGACATTTGGAAATATTTTGGCTCAGATGTCGAGCTGGCGAGTGTCTCTTCATTTTCGAACAACGTTGAGGTTCGCAGCTCAGATATAAGTTCATCAAATTATCCTCATTCGCAGCCATGTTTTCTTATGTTTATGCTTGTACAAGTGTATTGCCGCATAGGCCTATGCCGCCAGTGTCCTGACGCATGAGTCTCAAATTTTTGGTCTCTTCCGGTGAGAATTTTGGCGATATGTTAGCTCAGATGTGGAGGTGGTGAATGTCTCTTCATTCTCCAACAACGTTGAGGTTCGCAGCTCAGATATATGTCGAGAAAAACATCCTCATTCGCAGCCATGTTTTCTGATGTGTTTGTATGTACACGTGTATTGACACATAGGCATATGCCGCCAGTGTCCTGACGCATGAGTCTCTCAGTTTAGGTTTGTTCCAGTGAGAAATTTGGCAATATTTTGGCTCAGATGTCGAGCTGGTGAGTGTCTCTTCATTCTCGAACAACCTTGAGGCTCGCAGATCAGATATATGTCGAGAAAATTATCCTCATTCGCCGCCATGTTTTCTTATGTGTATGTATGTACCCGTGTATTGCCGCATAGGCCTATGCCGCCAGTATCCAGACGCATGAGTCTCTCAGTTTTTTGGGTTTTTTTCAATGAGAAATTTGGCAATATTTTTGCTCAGATGTCGGACTGGTGAGTGTCTCTTCATTCTCGAACAACGTTGAGGCTCGCAGCTCAAATATAAGTCGACAAAATTATCGTCATTCGCAGCCATGTTTTCTGATGTGTATGTATGTACACGTGTATTGCCACATAGGCATATGTCGCCAGTGTCCTGACGCATGAGTCTCTCAGTTTAGGTTTGTTCCAGTTAGAAATTTGGCAATATTTTGGCTCACATGTCGAGCTTGTGAGTGTCTCTTCATTCTCGAACAACGTTGAGGTTCGCAGCTCAGATATATGTCGAGAACATTATCCTCATTCGCAGCCATGTTTTCTGATGTGTATGTATGTATGTACACGTGTATTGCCTCATAGGCCTATGCCGCCAGTATCCTGACGCATGAGTCTCTCAGTTTGTTTTTTTCCCAGTGAGAAATTTGGCAATATTTTGGCTCGGATGTCGAGCTGGTGAGTGTCTCTTCATTCTCGAACAACGTTGAGGTTCGCAGCTCAGATATATGTCGAGAACATTATCCTCATTCGCAGCCATGTTTTCTGATGTGTATGTATGTACACGTGTATTGCCTCATAGGCCTATGCCGCCAGTATCCTGACGCAAGAGTCTCACAGTTTGGTTTTTTTCCAGTGAGAAATTTGGAAATATTTTGGCTCAGATGTCGAGCTGGCGAGTGTCTCTTTATTCTCGAACAACGTTGAGGTTCGCAGCTCAGATATAAGTTCATAAAATTATCCTCATTCGCAGCCATGTTTTCTTATGTTTATGCGTGTACAAGTGTATTGCCGCATAGGCCTATGCCGCCAGTGTCATGACGCATGAGTCTCAAAGTTTTGGTCTCTTTCGGTGAGAATTTTGGCGATATGTTAGCTCCGATGTGGAGGTGGTGAATGTCTCATCATTCTCCAACAACGTTGAGGTTCGCAGCTCAGATATATGTCGAGAAAAATATCCTCATTCGCAGCCATGTTTTCTGATGTGTTTATATGTACACGTGTATTGACACATAGGCATATGCCGCCAGTGTCCTGACGCATGAGTCTCTCAGTTTAAGTTTGTTCCAGTGCGAAATTTGGCAATATTTTTGCTCGGATGTCGAGCTGGTGAGTGTCTCTTCATTCTCGAACAACGTTGAGGTTCGCAGCTCAGATATGTGTCGAGAACATTATCCTCATTCGCAGCCATGTTTTCTGATGTGTATGTATGTACACTTGTATTGCCACATAGGCCTATGCCGCCAGTATCCTGACGCATAAGTCTCTCAGTTTGGGTTTTTTCCAGTGATAAATTTGGCAATATTTTGGATCGGATGTCGAGCTGGTGAGTATCTCTTCATTCTCGAACAACGTTGAGGCTCGCAGCTCAGATATATGTCGAGAAAAATGTCCTCATTCGCAGCCATGTTTTCTTATGTGTATGGATGTACACGTGTATTGCCTCAGAGGCCTATGCTGCCAGTGTCCTGACGCATGAGTCTCACAGTTTTGTTTTTTTCCAGTGAGAAATTTGGAAATATTTTGGCTCAGATGTCGAGCTGGCGAGTGTCTCTTCATTCTCGAACAACGTTGAGGTTCGCAGCTCAGATATAAGTTCATCAAATTATCCTCATTCGCAGCCATGTTTTCTTATGTTTATGCGTGTACACGTGTATTGCCGCATAGGCCTATGCCGCCAGTGTCCTGACGCATGAGTCTCAAAGTTGTGGTCTCTTCCGGTGAGAATTTTTGGCGATATGTTAGCTCAGATGTGGAGGTGGTGAATGTTTCTTCATTCTCCAACAACGTTGAGGTTCGCAGCTCAGATATATGTCGAAAACATTATCCTCATTCGCAGCCATGTTTTCTGATGTGTATGTATGTACACGTGTATTGCCACATAGGCCTATGCCGCCAGTATCCTGACCCATGAGTCTCTCAGTTTGGGTTTTTTCCAGAGAGAAATTTGGAAATATTTTTTGCTCAGATGTCGAGCAGGCGAGTGTCTCTTCATTCTCGAACAACGTTGAGGTTCGCAACTCAGATATAAGTTCATAAAATTATCCTCATTCGCAGCCATGTTTTCTGATGTGTGTGTATGTACACGTGTATTGCCACATAGGCATATGCCGCCAGTGTTCTGACGCATGAGTCTCTCAGTTTAGGTTTGTTCCAGTGAAAAATTTGGCAATATTTTGGCTCAGATGTCGAGCTGGTGAGTGTCTCTTCATTCTCGAACAACGTTGAGGTTCGCAGCTCAGATATATGTCGAAAACATTATCCTCATTCGCAGCCATGTTTTCTGATGTGTATGTATGTACACGTGTGTTGCCACATAGGCATATGCCGCCAGTGTCCTGACGCATGAGTCTCTCAGTTTGGGTTTTTTCCAGTGAGAAATTTAGCAATATTTTGGCTCGGATCTCGAGCTGGTGAGTGTCTCTTCATTCTCGAACAACGTTGAGGTTCGCAGCTCAGATATATGTCGAGAAAAATGTCCTCATTCGCAGCCATGTTTTCTTATGTTTATGCGTGTACACGTGTATTGCCGCATAGGCCTATGCCGCCAGTGTCCTGACGCATGAGTCTCAAAGTTGTGGTCTCTTCCGGTGAGAATTTTTGGCGATATGTTAGCTCGGATGTCGAGCTGGTGAGTGTCTCTTCATTCTCGAACAACGTTGAGGTTCGCAGCTCAGATATATGTCGAGAAAAATATCCTCATTCGCAGCCATGTTTTCTGATGTGTTTGTATGTACACGTGTATTGCCACATTGGCATATGCCGCTAGTGTCCTGACGCATGAGTTTCTCAGTTTAGGTTTGTTCAATTGAGACATTTGGCAATATTTTGGCTCAGATGTCGAGCTGGTGAGTGTCTCTTCATTCTCGAACACCGTTGAGGTTCGCAGCTCAGATATATGTCGAGAACATTATCCTCATTCGCAGACATGTTTTCTGATGTGTATGTATGTACACGTGTATTGCCACATAGGCATATGCCGCCAGTATCCTGACCCATGAGTCTCTCAGTTTGGTTTTTTTCCAGTGAGAAATTTGGCAATATTTTGGCTCGCATGTAGAGCTGGTGAGTGTCTCTATATTCTTGAACAACGTTGAGGCTCGCAGCTCAGATATATGTCGAGAAAAATATCCTCATTCGCAGCCATGTTTTCTGATGTGTTTGTATGTACACGTGTAGTGCCACATAGGCATATGCCGCCAGTGTCCTGACGCATGAGTCTCTCAGTTTAGGTTTGTTCCAGTGAGAAATTTGGCAATATTTTGGCTCAGATGTCGAGCTGGTGAGTGTCTCTTCATTCTCGAACAACGTTGAGCTTCGCAGCTCAGATACATGTCGAGAACATTATCATGTCACCAGTGTCCAGTAGCATGAGTCTCACAGTTTGGGTTTTTTTCCAGTGAGAAATTTGGCAATATTTCGGCTCGGATGTCGAGCTTGTGAGTGTCTCTTCATTCTCGAACAACGTTGAGGCTCGCAGCTCAGATATATGTCGAAAAAAATATCCTCATTCGCAGCCATGTTTTCTGATGTGTTTGCATGTACACGTGTAGTGCCACATAGGCATATGCCGCCAGTGTCCTGACGCATGAGTCTCTCAGTTTAGGTTTGTTCCAGTGAGAAATTTGGTAATATTTTGGCTCAGATGTCGAGCTGGTGAGTGTCTCTTCATTCTCGAACAACGTTGAGGCTCGCAGCTCAGATATATGTCGAGAAAAATATCCTCATTCGCAGCCATGTTTTCTGATGTGTTTGTATGTACACGTGTAGTGCCACATAGGCATATGCCGCCAGTGTCCTGACGCATGAGTCTCTCAGTTTAGGTTTGTTGCAGTGAGAAATTTGGCAATATTTTGGCTCAAATGTCGAGCTGGTGAGTGTCTCTTCATTCTCGAACAACATTGAGGTTCGCAGCTCAGATATAAGTTCATAAAATTATCCTCATTCGCAGCCATGTTTTCTGATGTGTTTGTATGTACACCTGTATTGCCACATAGGCATATGCCGCCAGTGTCCTGACGCATGAGTCTCTCAGTTTAGCTTTTTTTCCAGTGAGAAATTTGGCAATATTTTGGCTCAGATGTCGAGCTGGTGAGTGTCTCTTCATTCTCGAACAACGTTGAGGCTCACAGCCCAGATATATGTCGAGAAAATTGTCCTCATTCGCAGCCATGTTTTCTTATGTGTATGGATGTACCCGTGTATTGCCTCATAGGCCTATGCCGACAGTGTCCTGACGCATGAGTCTCACAGTTGTGGTCTCTTCCGGTGAGAATTTTTGGCGATATGTTAGCTCAGATGTGGAGGTGGTGAATGTCTCTTCATTCTCCAACAACGTTGAGGTTCGCAGCTCAGATATATGTCGAGAACATTATCCTCATTCGCAGCCATGTTTTCTGATGTGTATGTATGTACACGTGTATTGCCACATAGGCCTATGCCGCCAGTATCCTGACGCATGAGTCTCTCAGTTTGGGGGTTTTCCAGTGAGAAATTTGGCAATATTTTGGCTCAGATGTCGAGCTGGTGAGTGTCTCTTCATTCTCGAACAACGTTGAGGTTCGCAGCTCAGATATATGTCGAGAACATTATCCTCATTCGCAGCCATGTTTTCTGATGTGTATGTATGTACACGTGTATTGCCACATAGGCATATGCCGCCAGTGTCCTGACGCATGAGTCTCCCAGTTTAGGTTTGTTCCAGTGAGAAATTTGGCAATATTTTGGCTCAGATGTCGAGCTGTTGAGTGTCTCTTCATTCTCGAACAACGTTGAGGTTCGCAGCTCAGATATATGTCGAGAAAAATATCCTCATTCGCAGCCATGTTTTCTGATGTGTATTTATGTACACGTGTATTGCCACATAGGCCTATGCCGCCAGTATCCTGACGCATGAGTCTCTCAGTTTGGGGGTTTTCCAGTGAGAAATTTGGCAATATTTTGGCTCAGATGTCGAGCTGGTGAGTGTCTCTTCATTCTCGAACACCGTTGAGGTTCGCAGCTCAGATATATGTCGAGAACATTATCCTCATTCGCAGACATGTTTTCTGATGTGTTTGTATGTACACATGTAGTGCCACATAGGCATATGCCGCCAGAGTCCTGACGCATGAGTCTCTCAGTTTGGGTTTTTTCCAGTGAGAAATTTTGCAATATTTTGGCTCAGATGTCGAGCTGGTGAGTGTCTCTTCATTCTCCAACAACGTTGAGGTTCGCAGCTCAGATATAAGTCGAGAAAAGTATCCTCATTCGCAGCCATGTGTTCTGATATGTATGTATGTACACGTGTAATGCCTCATAGGCCTATGCCGCCAGTGTCCTGACGCATGAGTCTCACAGTTTGGTTTTTTTTCCAGTGAGAAATTTGGCAATATTTTGGCTCAGATGTCGAGCTGTTGAGTGTCTCTTCATTCTCGAACAACGTTGAGGTTCGCAGCTCAGATATATGTCGAGAAAAATATCCTCATTCGCAGCCATGTTTTCTGATGTGTATTTATGTACACGTGTATTGCCACATAGGCCTATGCCGCCAGTATCCTGACGCATGAGTCTCTCAGTTTGGGGGTTTTCCAGTGAGAAATTTGGCAATATTTTGGCTCAGATGTCGAGCTGGTGAGTGTCTCTTCATTCTCGAACACCGTTGAGGTTCGCAGCTCAGATATATGTCGAGAACATTATCCTCATTCGCAGACATGTTTTCTGATGTGTATGTATGTACACGTGTATTGCCACATAGGCCTATGCCGCCAGTATCCTGACCCATGAGTCTCTCAGTTTGGTTTTTTTCCAGTGAGAAATTTGGCAATATTTTGGCTCGGATGTCGAGCTGGTGAATGTCTCTTCATTCTTGAACAACGTTGAGGCTCGCAGCTCAGATATATGTCGAGAAAAATATCCTCATTCGCAGCCATGTTTTCTGATGTGTTTGTATGTACACATGTAGTGCCACATAGGCATATGCCGCCAGAGTCCTGACGCATGAGTCTCTCAGTTTGGGTTTTTTCCAGTGAGAAATTTTGCAATATTTTGGCTCAGATGTCGAGCTGGTGAGTGTCTCTTCATTCTCCAACAACGTTGAGGTTCGCAGCTCAGATATAAGTCGAGAAAAGTATCCTCATTCGCAGCCATGTGTTCTGATATGTATGTATGTACACGTGTAATGCCTCATAGGCCTATGCCGCCAGTGTCCTGACGCATGAGTCTCACAGTTTGGTTTTTTTTCCAGTGAGAAATTTGGCAATATTTTGGCTCGGATGTCGAGCTGGTGAGTGTCTCTTCATTCTCGAACAACGTTGAGGTTCGCAGCTCAGATATATGTCGAGAACATTATCCTCATTCGCAGCCATGTTTTCTGATGTGTATTAATTTCTCCAGTTGTATCCCCAGGCCTATGCCGCCAGTATCCTGACGCATGAGTCTCTCAGTTTTTTTTTTTCCAGTGAGAAATTTGGTAATATTTTGGCTCGGATGTCGAGCTGGTGAGTGTCTCTTCATTCTCGAACAACGTTGAGGTTCGCAGCTCAGATATAAGTTCATAAAATTATCCTCATTCGCAGCCATGTTTTCTTATGTTTATGCGTGTACACGTGTATTGCCGCATAGGCCTATGCCGCCAGTGTCCTGACGCATGTGTCTCAAAGTTTTGGTCTCTTCCGGTGATAATTTTGGCGATATGTTAGCTCAGATTTGGAGGTGGTGAATGTCTCTTTATTCTCCAACAACGTTGAGGTTCGCAGCTCAGATATATGTCGAGAAAAATATCCTCATTCGCAGGCATGTTTTCTGATGTGTTTGTATGTACACGTGTATTGCCACATAGGCATATGCCGCCAGTGTCCTGACACATGAGTCTCTCAGTTTATGTTTGTTCCAGTGAGAAATTTGGCAATATTTTGGCTCAGATGTCGAGCTGGTGAGTGTCTCTTCATTCTCGAACAACGTTGAGGTTCGCAGCTCAGATATATGTCGAGAACATTATCCTCATTCGCAGCCATGTTTTCTGATGTGTATGTATGTACACGTGTATTGCCACATAGGCCAATGCCGCCAGTATCCTGACGCATGAGTCTCTCAGTTTGGTTTTTTTCCAGTGAGAAATTTGGCAATATTTTGGCTCGGATGTCGAGCTGGTGAGTGTCTCTATAATCTCGAACAACGTTGAGGCTCGCAGCTCATTATGTCGAGAAAAATATCCTCATTTGCAGCCATGTTTTCTGATGTGTTTGTATGTACACGTGTAGTGCCACATAGGCATATGCCGCCAGTGTCCTGACGCATGAGTCTCTCAGTTTGTTTGTTTTTCCAGTGAGAAATTTGGCAATTTTTTGGCTCGGATGTCGAGCTGGTGAGTGTCTCTTCATTCTCGAACAACGTTGAGGTTCGCAGCTCAGATATATGTCGAGAACATTATCCTCATTCGCAGCCATGTTTTCTGATGTGTATGTATGTACACGTGTATTGCCTCATAGGCCTATGCCGCCAGTATCCTGACGCATGAGTCTCATAGATTGGTTTTTTTACAGTGGGAAATTTGGAAATATTTTGGCTCAGATGTTGAGCTGGCGAGTGTCTCTTCATTTTCGAACAACGTTGAGGTTCGCAGCTCAGATATAAGTTCATAAAATTATCCTCATTCGCAGCCATGTTTTCTTATGTTTATGCTTGTACAAGTGTATTGCCGCATAGGCCTATGCCGCCAGTGTCCTGACGCATGAGTCTCAAAGTTTTGGTCTCTTCCGGTGAGAATTTTGGCAATATGTTAGCTCAGATGTGGAGGTGGTGAATGTCTCTTCATTCTCCAACAACGTTGAGGTTCGCAGCTCAGATATATGTCGAGAAAAATATCCTCATTCGCAGCCATGTTTTCTGATGTGTTTGTATGTACACGTGTATTGACACATAGGCATATGCCGCCAGTGTCCTGACGCATGAGTCTCTCAGTTTAGGTTTGTTCCAGTGAGAAATTTGGCAATATTTTGGCTCAGATGTCGAGCTGGTGAGTGTCTCTTCATTCTCGAACAACCTTGAGGTTCGCAGCTCAGATATATGTCGAGAACATTATCCTCATTTGCCGCCATGTTTTCTTATGTGAATGTATGTACCCGTGTATTGCCGCATAGGCCTATGCCGCCAGTATCCTGACGCATGAGTCTCTCAGTTTTTTGTTTTTTTTCAATGAGAAATTTGGCAATATTTTTACTCAGATGTCGGACTGGTGAGTGTCTCTTCATTCTCGAACAACGTTGAGGCTCGCAGCTCAGATATATGTCGAGAACATTATCCTCATTCGCAGCCATGTTTTCTGATGTGTATGTATGTACACGTGTATTGCCACATAGGCCTATGCCGCCAGTATCCTGACGCATCATTCTCTCAGTTTGGGTTTTTTCCAGTTAGAAATTTGGCAATATTTTGGCTCGGATGTCGAGCTGGTGAGTGTATCTTCATTCTCGAACAACGTTGAGGCTCGCAGATCAGATATATGTCGAGAAAATTATCCTCATTCGCCGCCATGTTTTCTTATGTGAATGTATGTACCCGTGTATTGCCGCATAGGCCTATGCCGCCAGTATCCTGACGCATGAGTCTCTAAGTTTTTTGGTTTTTTTCAATGAGAAATTTGGCAATATTTTTGCTCAGATATCGGACTGGTGAGTGTCTCTTCATTCTCGAACAACGTTGAGGCTCGCAGCTTAAATATAAGTCGACAAAATTATCCTCATTCGCAGCCATGTTTTCTGATGTGTATGTATGTACACGTGTATTGCCACATAGGCATATGCCGCCAGTGTCCTGACGCATGAGTCTCTCAGTTTACGTTTGTTCCAGTGAGAAATTTGGCAATATTTTGGCGCACATGTCGAGCTGGTGAGTATCTCTTCATTCTCCAACAACGTTGAGGTTCGCAGCTCAGATATAAGTCGAGAAAATTATCCTCATTCGCAGACATGTGTTCTGATATGTATGTATGTACACGTGTATTGCCTCATAGGCCTATGCCGCCGGTGTCCTGACGCATTAGTCTCAAAGTTTTGGTCTCTTCCGGTGAGAATTTTGGCGATGTGTTAGCTCAGATGTGGAGGTGGTGAATGTCTCTTCATTCTCGAACAACGTTGAGGTTCGCAGCTCAGATATATGTCGAGAACATTATCCTCATTCGCAGCCATGTTTTCTGATGTGTATGTATGTACACGTGTATTCCCACATAGGCCTATGCCGCCAGTTTCATGACGCATGAGTCTCTAAGTTAGTTTGTTTGTTTTTCCAGTGAGAAATTTTGCAATATTTTGGCTCGGATGTCGAGCTGGTGAGTGTCTCTTCATTTTCGAACAACGTTGAGGTTCGCAGCTCAGATGTATGTCGAGAACATTATCCTCATTCGCAGCCATGTTTTCTGATGTGTATGTATGTACACGTGTATTGCCTCATAGGCCTATGCCGCCAGTATCCTGACGCGTGAGTCTCACAGTTTTGGTCTCGTCCAGTGAGAAATTTGGTAATATTTTGGCTCGGATGTCGAGCTGGTGAGTGTCTCTTCATTCTCGAACAACGTTGAGGCTCGCAGCTCAGATATATGTCGAGAAAATTATCCTCATTCGCAGCCATGTTTTCTTATGTGTATGTATGTACACGTGTATTGCCACATAGGCATATGCCGCCAGTGTCCTGACGCATGAGTCTCTCAGTTTGGTTTTTTTCCAGTGAGAAATTTGGCAATATTTTGGCTCAGATGTCGAGCTGGTGAGTATCTCTTCATTCTCCAACAACGTTGATGTTCGCAGCTCAGATATAAGTCGAGAAAATTATCCTCATTCGCAGCCATGTGTTCTGATATGTATGTATGTACACGTGTATTGCCTCATAGGCCTATGCCGCCAGTGTCCTGACGCATTAGTCTCAAAGTTTTGGTCTCTTCCGGTGAGAATTTTGGCGATGTGTTAGCTCAGATGTGGAGGTGGTGAATGTCTCTTCATTCTCGAACAACGTTGAGGTTCGCAGCTCAGATATATGTCGAGAACATTATCCTCATTCGCAGCCATGTTTTCTGATGTGTATGTATGTACACGTGTATTCCCACATAGGCCTATGCCGCCAGATTCCTGACGCATGAGTCTCTCAGTTAGTTTGTTTGTTTTTCCAGTGAGAAATTTGGCAATATTTTGGCTCGGATGTCGAGCTGGTGAGTGTCTCTTTATTCTCGAACAACGTTGAGGTTCGCTGCTCAGATATATGTCGAGAACATTATCCTCATTCGCAGCCATGTTTTCTGATGTGTATGTATTGTGGCGGAATGCGGCGTCAGCGGGGAGACCTTCCGGGACAGATCTTATTGATCCCAGGACTCCAACCAACGCCTATTATCCCACAAAACTATTTATAACCTTACGAGGGGATGAGCGGCTATCCAGACGCAAGGGGGACAATATTACGAACGGCGGACTTAGCCTAGAGGCAGTTCGTTTGGTGGAAATATACCACCCTTCTGTGATTGAGTAATTACTGGAATGTAATAGAGCACCAAGTGATCCTAAATAACTTCGCAATGACAAGTATTTCCAAAGGCGATAAAGAACTGGTCTTATTAGTTACTCTCAATCATTACATTATAATCTTTATGTACAATAACCCTCACCAGTGACAACCCTTACCGGTAATAACCCTCACTGGTCATAACCCTCACTGGTGATAACCCTCACTGGTGATAACCCTCACTGGTGATAACCCTCACTGGTGATAACCCTCACTGGTGATAACCCTCACTGGTGATAACCCTCACTGGTGATACTAAAATACAGACTGATCTTATACAATGTAATCTGTTTACAAGCTCTCTATATACGGCGTGAGCCTCACACAGCTTATACAATTATGTCTTTCTTAGTAATATAAAGAAACACAAGGTAAATCAGGATAATGCAACACTTAACAGGCAACCTAATTAAATATGCACAGAGTAACCCTCACACAAACTAAGTGAGCCTAGAATGAAGCAGGGCTGTTAACAGGGCGATTGTAGTAACCCTCACAGGACTCTAGAACGATCCGCCTGGTAAACCTCACTGGGGCAGCTTGCTCAATGACCAGGACTGCACCCGACCGAAGCCACGCCAACCGGCATGGAACATACACCCGGGATGCAAGCCCTCTGATCAATCTAAGCCTCGCTAATTCCCGATACTGGTTCACCTAGCTTCGCTCACTCGTGTCCTACTACAATCAACCCAACCTTAGATATCGGCGACAGTGTCGCTCCAATGTATACACTTATAAACCTTAACGTTATATAAGATCTTTCCCCAGACTGCTAATCTACTATCAAGGTATGCCTCGCTTATCGTAATCAGCCGTGGTAACCCTCGCGCAAACTAATGAAATGCTACGAATTCAGAATCAGTTGGACCAGAGGGTGGTAACCCTCGCTTGAACTAATGAGTGCTATACAATGGTTAATCTATCACCTACCGATCGCCGTCGGTTCCACGGACGCCTTTCCTTGCAACGAACCCTTGAAATTATATAAAATACTCTGTACGTTTAGCTCAGTCTACTCGCATCGCTGTCTAAACTCGAACTAACTAAAAGGACGCGAGAATCGCCCAGACCTAGATAAATGCGCTACTATGATTGGTCGCCGCAAGGCCACTGCATTATTCATGTACACACGCACAATAGGAACCAGAAGTGCATTCCCAACACGCCGTATTACGCGTTGGTAATTGGTTGCTGCATCCTGATCACGCTGCCGTGTGCAGCTGATTGGTCGTTGCGCATGCCCGACGCTGTAACCGCGTGATTCTACGCAAGCTTATATTTTTAGATCAACTAGACTCGAATACGAGTCGGCCTATACCCTGTTCCGTTACACAGGCCCCAGCTAAGCTTGGTTCGTCCCGGACCAAATAGCTTAATTAAAATAAAGGAACAGGGCCGAATATTAAGTTTATATAATTATATACAAGTGTATCACCTACAATTCTTAAAACACGATACGAGTCTACCCACACAACTATCGTGCGAGGCTAAATGATAAACCTCATGATAAACCTCACGTATATGTACACGTGAATCAACTTTATACATGATAATCGCCCTCACACTGATGAGGTTCACTTATTATTATATTTTTTTTTACACTTAAGCACTTTTTACAACTGAGGTTTACTATGCCTCACGTCCAGTAATACAAATATTATGCAAGTCATATAATCATCACACTCCTGTGAGGTCCACTATGCCAAATTTATACATTACGAGTGCGAGGTCTACTGCACCTCACAGATCGAATACAACACCCTGGAAATATCTTTTGTATAAACACATGAAAGCTTAAGTACATAAAATATAATGTTGTAGAAAATACAAAACTGTCAAAAATATATCTTTACACAACACTTTTTTTTTGTCTTTTTGGTTTTTGGTGTTTTTAGAAAGCACAGTTATTTATGGAGAATCATATACTATAAAATATTCGCGGACAATTAATACAAATCACGAATATACACAGATAATCGTACACAATACGTCTGATCATTATATCTTGGCTGATTTAGTTGCTAATTACCTCTGGTTAATTATACATTGAGGCTGTACTGGTTGGCGTCGACAATCTTCTTATACTTGGTTGTGGTGGTCTCCTCACAAACCAGCTCTCCTTCCAGGAAGGTTTTCCTGGTAACCTGCTCCTCGACCATGGCGACTTTCTGGCGCTTTTTCGGGGGCTCCTCCGAGTGGTCTGGCCAGGTAGCCGACGCCGGGCTCCGCGGTGAAGGGGAATCCGGAGATTCAGATGGTGCTGGGCCAAGTTCCTCTCTCATCAGGCTCAGGTACGACTTCGGCTTGCCGGTCAGACGAACGGGAGGAGATGTACTTCCCACCAACGGAGATATGGGGCACGGTGATAAGGTGATCACGGCATCTCTCGTCGGACTTGTTGGTGGTCGACCCGCTGCGGCTGCAGCTTCTACCCGTGTCTTCTCAACCGTGGCGCACTCCGCCATGTGATCGGGGTGGCAGTACTTGTAGTGCCTCCTTAGATTATCCCCTCGGTGATCCCGGTAACTGCAGTGCCCACAACAAAAGAATAGTGGGGGGCCGTGCATAAGTCGTCGGTGGCGCCAAAGACCCTGCTTGGTGTTGAACTCCTGCGGACAGTTGTGGCAACGTATGGGCATTCTTGATCTCTGTAAACAAACAACCACAACAAATGATTTGGTTAGTAACACACAACATTTGGTGACTAACCTATTTACCTGAATCGAGCAGGAAGTCTGTGTCCCCTCTGGGGATACCTTCTCTGGGTTACCCTAGGGCTATCCACAACAACCTCCCCTTCCCCACTGGTACTAAGATCAACCATTGGTTCCTCCACCATTTCTGGCTGATACGTCCACGCCTTCAACGCTTCACCAGCGTACGGCTTTAGCCTGTCCCCATGGACTACCCAAGCCTTACTCCCAGGCTTCAGCTGAATCCTGTAAGTCACATCGGAGAGTCTCTTGACCACCTGGTATGGTCCTTCCCATCGAAGCTCTAGCTTCTGGGACCTCCCCTTTTTCCTTGACTTATTGTACAGCCAGGCGAACTGGCCCTGCCTCAGGCCTTCGCCATGTACCTTGCGGTCATAATTTCGCTTCTGGTTCCTGGCCCTCTGCCTCAAGCACTCTCTGGCCCGGCCATGAGCCTCTTGCAGATTCTGCCGCAACCTCTGAGCGAAATCCGTTACTGTGGTGTCCTCTACTGTAGGACACTCAACCAGCAAATCAACGGGGAGCCTCGTCTCCCGTCCAAGCATCATCATGTTTGGAGACTCGCCAGTTGACTCTTGGGGAGTGCACCGGTAAGCAAAACATGCATACGGCAGGCACTCATCCCAGTCACGCTGTCTCCTCCTCGGCTCAATCATTACAGCCACCATGTTGACCAATGTCTTGTTAAAGCGTTCAACCATCCCATCGGACTTCGGGTTGTACGCTGTGGTCCTTGTCTTGGAAATACCCAGGACCTTACACATTTGGCCAAACACGGCTGACTCAAAGTTTGTCCCCTGATCGGAATGCAATTCCAAGGGAATTCCAAACCGGCAGACAAACTCACTGACAAACTTGTTTGCCACCGTCTCTGCCTTAGCATCAGGCAGAGCATATGCCTCCATCCACTTGGAACAGTAGTCCCCAACTACCATGATCCAGACATTGCCACTGTCACTCCGGGGCAGTGGCCCCAGCAAGTCCACAGCCACTCTATCCATGGGCTCGCCCACCAAATACTGTTGGAGCGGGGAAACTCTCCTTTTAGCAGGATATTTCCTTCTCCCACATAGCTCGCAACATCTAATGAACGACCTCACATCTGCGGTCATTCCCGGCCAATAGTACCGCAACTTAACTTTGGCCAAAGTCTTCGTGACCCCTAGGTGGCCACTAGTCCTACCACCATGTAGCTCCTGCTGTACAACATTTTTCAATTTGTCAGGAAGTACCAGTCGCAACCGTACGGACTTTCCATCATCGGATTCCCAAGTTCTGTACAGGACACCGTCACGCACCTCTAGCTGATCCCATAAGGACCAGAGGGTCTTGTGCGCCGAGGAAGCGGCTGACACAGTCTCCCAACTGGGACGACTTCCCGACTCCTCTTTTGTCCCAAATATCCAACCGATATTTGGATCACCAAGTTGAGCCTCTCTGACCCCATCTCTAGGCAAGTGTGGTTGGGCAAAAATACCCCTCACCCTTGCCTCAGAAATCGGCATGTCAGAGTCAACCTCATGGTAACCCTCACCAACCCCATCGGTCTTGGTCTCTTTGGCATCACTCGATGTCTCAACGGTCCCTGACGCTTCATCAGCGTCAGCACGACCACATTGCTTGCAGGCCTTCCGGGACAACCCATCAGCATTTCCATGCTTACGCCCAGGCCTGTGTTGAATGGTCACATCGTACTCGCTAAATACTTCTAGCCACCGGGCAAGCTGACCCTCGGGGTCCTTAAAATTAAGCAACCACCTAAGAGCAGCATGATCGGTTCGGAGTAGTACCTTCTGACCATACAGGTACTGTCTAAACTTCTTAAGGTAAACAACTACCGCCAGAAGTTCCCTCCGAGTAACACAATAGTTCCTCTCTGCCTTGCTGAGTTTACGGCTCGCAAAGGCGAGGACCTTCTCCTCCCCATCATGGATCTGAGACAAAACTGCCCCAATCCCATCTCCACTAGCATCTGTATCTAAGATGTAGTCACTGTCTGGAATGGGATACGCCAATATAGGTGAGGTCTGCAGCCTCCGTTTCAGTTCCTCAAACGCTTGCTGGCAAGCATCTGACCAGAGGAACTTCCGTGACTTTTCAGTCAGCGCATGCAGAGGCGACGCCACCTCGGCAAATCCCCTGATAAACTTCCGGTAATAGGAAGCGAGGCCTAAAAAGCTTCGAACTTCCTTTACACACTTAGGTGTTGGCCAATCGGCCACGGCCCGAACCTTTTCAGGATCGGTAGCCACACCTTCAGACGACACAATATGTCCCAAATAACCAACTGATCTCTGAAACAAGAAGCACTTGCTAGGCTTCAACTTCAAACCAGCTTGCCTCAACCTAGAGAGAACGACTCGCAGTCGCTCAATCTCCTCCCTCACGGTCTTGCCAAACACAATGACATCATCCAGGTATATCAGCAGGATGTCCCACTGAAGACCTGCCATCACCCTCTCCATCAACCTTTCAAACGTTGCAGGGGCGTTGCAAAGGCCAAAAGGCATGCAGCGCCACCTGTATAAACCGTTCCTTACTACAAAGGTTGATTTCTGGCTGGCGTCCTCATTGAGGGCAACCTGCCAATACCCGGACGCTAAATCCAGAGTGGAAAACCACTCTGCACCCCCCAGCGCATCAAGTGTCTCGTCGATACGAGGGACAGGGTAAGCATCTTTGATTGTTACCCTATTCAGACCTCGGTAGTCGACATAAAATCGCTTAGTGCCGTCCTTCTTCCGGACTAGCACTACATTTGCAGCCCAGGGACTATCGGACGGCTCGATAACCCCTCGTTTCTGCAAATCTCCAACCTGTCTCATTATTTCCTCCTGGTTACACAGGGGATGGCGCCGAGGCCTCTCCTTGACAGGCCTCGCATCACCTGTACTGATGTGGTGCTTCACCACATCAGTCCGCCCTATGTCACCCTCACCAGAAGAAAATACATCCTGAAAGTCCACCAAACAAGACTTCACCTCTGCATGATACTCCTCACCGAGGTTGACCTTACTTCGGTCATATAAATCATGCAGGTGAGTCGGCAGGTCTTCATAAACCTCACACCCCCTACTTTGACAAGGCACCACCACAGATTCCACCTCAGCGGCAGCAATCGTGCCCACTTTCGTCCCCCTTCGAACAATCCGTCTCTCCTCATTCGGATTGAATATCCGCAGTGGGAGAGACCCGGCTTGCGGCTCTACCAGCGACCGGGCTAGAAGTAACCCTCGCTTAGCCAACTCGCCGCCACCTTCCACGGGCTCAATGATCGCCGGCTGTCCCGATGCCTCACATGTGGTTGCTACCACACCAGGCACAACAGCCTCATGGCCTGCCGGAATCTCAGTGGTCTCGGCCACCATAACTCTTCCCACAAACGGCTCCCCTGCACCACTTGTGCACTTCACCTGCTCTCCGTTTAGCCTTAACTCAAGGCGACGGAAATCCAAGTTACCTCCAGTAGGTAACAAGAAATCCATGCCTAATATGCCGTCGTACTTGACATCAGCAAAAATTACCCGAACTGGGTAAACTGCTTTCCCCAATTGTATGTCCACCCAGGCAACGCCCATCACAGCCAGTGGACTCCCATCGACCTGCTGAATGCTGGACTCTTCAGCTTCCAGCAAAGGCCTCTGTTCTCTGGCAATTCTATGGTAGACTCGACTACTAATTAGTGTGTCAGTCGACCCTGAATCTACCAGGAACCTACACCTTTCTCCCCTGACAACACCACTAACAAACAGCCCATACCTAGGCCGAGTATCAGTGCGTGGCCGAGTGCCTACTGGCTCTCTGCCTTCTGTCTCTCGCCTCTTACTGGCTCTGTTTGTTTTCGACTCACGTCCTCGCTTGGACCCTCGGAAATGCCCAGCCTGCCCGGGGGCCCACCGGTCGGCTGGCTGGCGTTTCCCTGCGGCCATCTCTCCCTATGAGGTCTGGTACATTCCCGGGCGAAATGACCTACCTCTCCACACCTAAAACACTTCAATCCACCAGGCGCTTTCCTTTCAGGCTGGGGTGACTGCCTCTGAGGAACCCTCGCCCTCTCAGCTGGACCTGGACCTCGCTTGGTAAGCTCGGTCAGCAGCTCAACCACTTGGTCAATTTTCTTTGACTGTTGGCCGGCATTTTCTTCTAACCTAAGAAGACGCCTCTCGGTGTCCGAGTCGACTGCCCTGGTGAACTTTACGGGTTTACCTTCAGTCCTTCGCTCACTTTCAACTTTTTCAAAGTTTTCGGTTTCTAGGGCAGCACGTATAGCTTCGTCCAATGTCTTTGGGCGATCGCGATATACGCCTTCCCTTACAACTTGGCTCATCACCGCATCAACAAAATGGTTCTTTCCCAGGCGCTCTCGTGCCTCTTCGGGAATTTCAGGGTAGGCCTTCAACGTTAAATCACGGATTGCCTGTCCCAACTCCTGTAGAGTTTCCTTAGGCGCCTGACGTCGGTGCCTTAACTCCACCAAATAATTTTCGGCCTGTCGACCAGGACCGAATCTCTTCGACAACACCTTGACAAGTTCACTATAAGTGAACTTCTTCGACCCATCACCGAGAATTCGGAGGGCCTCCCCCTGGAGACTAGCAGCCAAAAACTCGGTTGCTTGCTCCCCACTCCATTGATTAACTTTCTTACATGCTTCAAAGTGGCGGTAATAATCGTTCCAGAGAACCTTACCACTGTATCGGTCGGGGGTAATTGTAGGCCTGCGAGGCCCACCACCATGAGGTTTACCGCACTCCTCATTACCCTCCATCCTCGACTCCCTTTTGAGTGGCCATGGGCCCACTCCAGGCGAGTCCCCCTCACCAACTACCTCGTTGGATTTCCCCACAGT
Source organism: Crossaster papposus (assembly GCA_037893245.1). Classification (NCBI taxonomy): domain Eukaryota; kingdom Metazoa; phylum Echinodermata; class Asteroidea; order Velatida; family Solasteridae; genus Crossaster; species Crossaster papposus. Next base: position 71,300 of record JBAIAA010000793.1, on the reverse strand, counting down.
AGGACGAGTTGCGAAACTCAGTAACTCACTGTGTAAATCTCGCTCATTGTTAGCACAATCATCCTCGTGGTTCCTGAAGGGATTGACACGAGGACTAAGCGTGAGAATAGACCTCACAGGTGTACTCCCAGCATGCCTTTCTCCCCATGAACCCAGATCAGGTGACGTGCCAACACTGGAACGCTCTCGTGCCTTCAATGAGGCATACCCTGAGGTATCCTCCGGCAACTTCCAGCTAATCTCCGAGTCTACCTGCACTAAAGGTGTATCCCTCCTCTCAGGGGTACCCTCACTCACCATTTTTGGCTGTTCCCCCTTCTTGACAGCCTCTAACTCCGAAGAAAGACGAGCTTTCTCCCACCGCAACCACTGGACCTCCATTCTAGAGTGGTTCAGCTCATCCTGGACAGAACCCATGTCAGCCTCAGCCGAGGTGACACCCCCGTCCTTATTCATACTGACGTTTCCTCCTGACTAGGAAACTCAGTCTCCACCACACTCTCTACACTTGGCCACTGGCCACTCGGCGACAACGGTACCTCACAGGTGAATTCAAGCTGTGGAACCACTGGTTCAAAGCCTCCAGAATCCACCAAGCACTGCGTACCGACTACCACCCGGTGAATCCTTGACAGGATCGGCAGTTGCTGTCTTGCAGTACGTCGCAAAGTTCGCAACTCGGCCCAAATCCTCAACAGGATCCACACGCCAACTAACAGTACAACAAAGAACACAATTCCCAACCAGTAACGACCCAGATCAGCATTACCTGCCAACCTCGTTACCAATTAACCCTCGCAGTGTACCTCACAGAAGTACACCCACCAACAACAACACGAACACAATGTCTTTATTACAAGTTCTTAAATTACACTAATCAATCACAAAATATCCCACTTCTGACACCATTTGTGGCGGAATGCGGCGTCAGCGGGGAGACCTTCCGGGACAGATCTTATTGATCCCAGGACTCCAACCAACGCCTATTATCCCACAAAACTATTTATAACCTTACGAGGGGATGAGCGGCTATCCAGACGCAAGGGGGACAATATTACGAACGGCGGACTTAGCCTAGAGGCAGTTCGTTTGGTGGAAATATACCACCCTTCTGTGATTGAGTAATTACTGGAATGTAATAGAGCACCAAGTGATCCTAAATAACTTCGCAATGACAAGTATTTCCAAAGGCGATAAAGAACTGGTCTTATTAGTTACTCTCAATCATTACATTATAATCTTTATGTACAATAACCCTCACCAGTGACAACCCTTACCGGTAATAACCCTCACTGGTCATAACCCTCACTGGTGATAACCCTCACTGGTGATAACCCTCACTGGTGATAACCCTCACTGGTGATAACCCTCACTGGTGATAACCCTCACTGGTGATACTAACATACAGACTGATCTTATACAATGTAATCTGTTTACAAGCTCTCTATATACGGCGTGAGCCTCACACAGCTTATACAATTATGTCTTTCTTAGTAATATAAAGAAACACAAGGTAAATCAGGATAATGCAACACTTAACAGGCAACCTAATTAAATATGCACAGAGTAACCCTCACACAAACTAAGTGAGCCTAGAATGAAGCAGGGCTGTTAACAGGGCGATTGTAGTAACCCTCACAGGACTCTAGAACGATCCGCCTGGTAAACCTCACTGGGGCAGCTTGCTCAATGACCAGGACTGCACCCGACCGAAGCCACGCCAACCGGCATGGAACATACACCCGGGATGCAAGCCCTCTGATCAATCTAAGCCTCGCTAATTCCCGATACTGGTTCACCTAGCTTCGCTCACTCGTGTCCTACTACAATCAACCCAACCTTAGATATCGGCGACAGTGTCGCTCCAATGTATACACTTATAAACCTTAACGTTATATAAGATCTTTCCCCAGACTGCTAATCTACTATCAAGGTATGCCTCGCTTATCGTAATCAGCCGTGGTAACCCTCGCGCAAACTAATGAAATGCTACGAATTCAGAATCAGTTGGACCAGAGGGTGGTAACCCTCGCTTGAACTAATGAGTGCTATACAATGGTTAATCTATCACCTACCGATCGCCGTCGGTTCCACGGACGCCTTTCCTTGCAACGAACCCTTGAAATTATATAAAATACTCTGTACGTTTAGCTCAGTCTACTCGCATCGCTGTCTAAACTCGAACTAACTAAAAGGACGCGAGAATCGCCCAGACCTAGATAAATGCGCTACTATGATTGGTCGCCGCAAGGCCACTGCATTATTCATGTACACACGCACAATAGGAACCAGAAGTGCATTCCCAACACGCCGTATTACGCGTTGGTAATTGGTTGCTGCATCCTGATCACGCTGCCGTGTGCAGCTGATTGGTCGTTGCGCATGCCCGACGCTGTAACCGCGTGATTCTACGCAAGCTTATATTTTTAGATCAACTAGACTCGAATACGAGTCGGCCTATACCCTGTTCCGTTACAGTATGTACACGTGTATTGCCTCATAGGCCTATGCCGCCAGTGTCCTGAGGCATTAGTCTCAAAGTTTTGGTCTCTTCCGCTGAGAATTTTGGCGATGTGTTAGCTCAGATGTGGAGGTGGTGAATGTCTCTTCATTCTCGAACAACGTTGAGGTTCGCAGCTCAGATATATGTCGAGAACATTATCCTCATTCGCAGCCATGTTTTCTGATGTGTATGTATGTACACGTGTATTCCCACATAGGCATATGCCGCCAGTTTCATGACGCATGAGTCTCTAAGTTAGTTTGTTTGTTTTTCCAGTGAGAAATTTGGCAATATTTTGGCTCGGATGTCGAGCTGGTGAGTGTCTCTTCATTCTCGAACAACGTTGAGGTTTGCAGCTCAGATATATGTCGAGAACATTATCCTCATTCGCAGCCATGTTTTCTGATGTGTATGTATGTACACGTGTATTCCCACATAGGCCTATGCCGCCAGTTTCATGACGCATGAGTCTCTAAGTTAGTTTGTTTGTTTTTCCAGTGAGAAATTTGGCAATATTTTGGCTCGGATGTCGAGCTGGTGAGTGTCTCTTCATTCTCGAACAACGTTGAGGTTTGCAGCTCAGATATATGTCGAGAACATTATCCTCATTCGCAGCCATGTTTTCGGATGTGTATGTATGTACACATGTATTGCCTCATAGGCCTATGCCGCCAGTGTCCTGACGCATGAGTCTCAAAGTGTTTGTCTCTTCCGGTGAGAATTTTGGCGATATGTTAGCTCAGATGTGGAGGTGGTGAATGTCTCTTCATTCTCCAACAACGTTGAGGTTCGCAGCTCAGATATATGTCGAGAAAAATATCCTCATTCGCAGCCATGTTTTCTGATGTGTTTGTATGTACACGTGTATTGACACATAGGCATATGCCGCCAGTGTCCTGACGCATGAGTCTCTCAGTTTAGGTTTGTTCCAGTGGGAAATTTGGCAATATTTTTGCTCGGATGTCGAGCTGGTGAGTGTCTCTTCATTCTCGAACAACGTTGAGGTTCGCAGCTCAGATATATGTCGAGAACATTATCCTCATTCGCAGCCATGTTTTCTGATGTGTATGTATGTACACGTGTATTGCCTCATAGGCCTATGCCGCCAGTATCCTGACGCATTAGTCTCAAAGTTTTGGTCTCTTCCGCTGATAATTTTGGCGATGTGTTAGCTCAGATGTGGAGGTGGTGAATGTCTCTTCATTCTCGAACAACATTGAGGTTCGCAGCTCAGATATATGTCGAGAACATTATCCTCATTCGCAGCCATGTTTTCTTATGTGTATGTATGTACACGTGTATTGCCACATAGGCATATGCCGCCAGTGTCCTGACGCATGAGTCTCTCAGTTTGGCTTTTTTCCAGTTAGAAATTTGGCAATATTTTGGCTCAGATGTCGAGCTGGTGAGTATCTCTTCATTCTCCAACAACGTTGAGGTTCGCAGCTCAGATATAAGTCGAGAAAATTATCCTCATTCGCAGCCATGTGTTCTGATATGTATGTATGTACACGTGTATTGCCTCATAGGCCTATGCCGCCAGTGTCCTGACGCATTAGTCTCAAAGTTTTGGTCTCTTCCGGTGAGAAGTTTGGCGATGTGTTAGCTCAGATGTGGAGGTGGTGAATGTCTCTTCATTCTCGAACAACGTTGAGGTTCGCAGCTCAGATATATGTCGAGAACATTATCCTCATTCGCAGCCATGTTTTCTGATGTGTATGTATGTACACGTGTATTCCCACATAGGCCTATGCCGCCAGTGTCCTGACGCATGAGTCTCTCAGTTTAGGTTTGTTCCAGTGGGAAATTTGGCAATATTTTTGCTCGGATGTCGAGCTAGTGAGTGTCTCTTCATTCTCGAACAACGTTGAGGTTCGCAGCTCAGATATATGTCGAGAACATTATCCTCATTCGCAGCCATGTTTTCTGATGTGTATGTATGTACACGTGTATTGCCTCATAGGCCTATGCCGCCAGTATCCTGACGCATTAGTCTCAAAGTTTTGGTCTCTTCCGCTGATAATTTTGGCGATGTGTTAGCTCAGATGTGGAGGTGGTGAATGTCTCTTCATTCTCGAACAACATTGAGGTTCGCAGCTCAGATATATGTCGAGAACATTATCCTCATTCGCAGCCATGTTTTCTTATGTGTATGTATGTACACGTGTATTGCCACATAGGCATATGCCGCCAGTGTCCTGACGCATGAGTCTCTCAGTTTGGCTTTTTTCCAGTTAGAAATTTGGCAATATTTTGGCTCAGATGTCGAGCTGGTGAGTATCTCTTCATTCTCCAACAACGTTGAGGTTCGCAGCTCAGATATAAGTCGAGAAAATTATCCTCATTCGCAGCCATGTGTTCTGATATGTATGTATGTACACGTGTATTGCCTCATAGGCCTATGCCGCCAGTGTCCTGACGCATTAGTCTCAAAGTTTTGGTCTCTTCCGGTGAGAAGTTTGGCGATGTGTTAGCTCAGATGTGGAGGTGGTGAATGTCTCTTCATTCTCGAACAACGTTGAGGTTCGCAGCTCAGATATATGTCGAGAACATTATCCTCATTCGCAGCCATGTTTTCTGATGTGTATGTATGTACACGTGTATTCCCACATAGGCCTATGCCGCCAGATTCCTGACGCATGAGTCTCTCAGTTAGTTTGTTTGTTTTTCCAGTGAGAAATTTGGCAATATTTTGGCTCGGATGTCGAGCTGGTGAGTGTCTCTTCATTCTCGAACAACGTTGAGGTTCGCAGCTCAGATATATGTCGAGAACATTATCCTCATTCGCAGCCATGTTTTCTGATGTGTATGTATGTACACGTGTATTGCCTCATAGGCCTATGCCGCCAGTGTCCTGAGGCATTAGTCTCAAAGTGTTGGTCTCTTCCGCTGAGAATTTTTGCGATATGTTAGCTCAGATGTGGAGGTGGTGAATGTCTCTTCATTCTCGAACAACGTTGAGGTTCGCAGCTCAGATATATGTTGAGAACATTATCCTCATTCGCCGCCATGTTTTCTTATGTGAATGTATGTACCCGTGTATTGCCGCATATAGTCCATGAGCCAGGGGCTGAAATTTCACATATTGGTACCATCTCAAGGGACTAATCGCCACTGTGATTTTTTCTTTCTTACATGTGTATAGATGTCAGAAAAGTATGATAGACTTTTGTAAGTGGTAGCTTAATGTGGAATTTGGGGTATTTTCTATGACGTGCCTGATAGAGACGGAATCAGATCTTTTTACATCAAACATTAACAACAAACTTTATTTTACTCCATAAATACATGTGTGATGTCCTATACAGTGTCCCAGCATCTAATGCCTTTCAAAGGTTACCCTAATTTCTCCTGTATTTGGCTTAACTCTGTATTAAGGCCACCTGCCTAATATGGCCAACATGTTATTACATGTAAAAAAACTTTAAAAAACATAAACTCATTAAACTGTTCACTTTGCTTTTGAAACTGCGCTGGAAAACAACTGACCCACGAGTGCTATTTTGCTGAAGTGAATTGCAGGCCAGGGCAGATATACGTAGGTGGAGACATGGGGGGGGGGGGGGGGGGGGGGTGTAGAAGGTTAATTGAAAATTAGATTTTGAGTTGTCAGTGGCTACATTCTACAGGTTGATGGGTGAACAGAAAATCATTAAAAGTGGTAAAGAAGTTGCATGTGTAATTTACAAATTAACATTTCCATTTGGAAGGCTGAATATTCTGAAGGCCATGGTTGTTTCACTGTACTATAATTGGCAGGTTTTCTTTTTAGATCAGAGCTACCTGTAACAAATGGCTTTCATTATCTGATTATAAAACAAGTGCCCATACGTTTTCATAAATTACGGCTGTACATATTCACAGGCGGGAAAATGTGAGTTTTCATGGAAAACAAATTAAGAAATGTTTGGTGTTAAATATGATTATGATAATTAAATATGATTTTGTTGCGACTCAGTCTTTTATGTTCATAAATATCATAAATATAGTATATTTTGCAACCGGATGCCACGGTTGTACTAGAGAATGTACATACACATCCTATGCATTGATTATTCATTTTTGTTGGAACTTCTGTTCTGTCTACACACTGCAATATCTGATATAGCCTAATGAACCAGCAAACCCTCCCAAATAAACTTGATAATTATAAAAATGTATTCACTTCAAAATATATCTATAAACCACTTTTGATTCAGATGAAACTCCCTGACAACCATTCAAATTTACTCTAATTCAGAGTCAGAGTCTGTATCTGAGTTGTCATCGTGGCAGTCTTGGTCATCAGAATCATGATCATCTTGCATGTTGTCACACGTCAGCAGCTTACACATGGCTGTGCATCTCAGACCATTCACAAGGCACTCACAGTCTGGTAGTTTGCAGACTCGTTTGCAGTTGCAAGACAAGAAATCAAGGACTACATCTTGGGCTGGGGGTCCTGTCATCCAGCAGATAACAAGGCTGTCATCTTCTTCACTCCATCCATGGTCATCACTGGGACTTGGGATGCTGGGAGAAGACTCCAAGCTACGACGCCAAATGGCTGTTTGGTAGTTCGCCCTTGAAGCATGCATGTGCAAACAGTCTGCACACGGAGGAAGCTGACTGGAGTCTATGTTCCCTTTCTTCGCTATAAACAACTGATGTCTCATTTGATTAACATCAGTTGTGTCACATCCAGCAGCATACATATGACAGGTAAAATCTTGAAGAACAGTGAACAAGCTTTTGGAGAGCTGCCATTCCGCCCCTAGCTGAGTGAAAGCTACTTGATACTTGGTGTTTTTCAAGAGTAGTTTCAGGGCATTCACTTTTCCCTTGCCTCCAAAGGCACTTGCTGTATCACAGCCAGTGAAGGTGTGCATTCCAGGCAATGATTTACAGACATTTTGACCTAGTGCAACAGCAAGTTTAGTCACATCAATTAATCTTAGGCGATTTTTTGTTCCACACTTGATGTACAAATGAGACTTTATGTAACTTTGCAGTGCAAGGGCAATGACAAGTACATCAGTTTTTGCAGCATTAAGCAGAGTGAGCCATGAAGACAAATCTTTGGGGCGTACGAGTTCTGCATTCTTGTCTCCCGCCGAGCATATAATACAAGTCAGTGTTTTGGTCACACCTTTGGATTTGGAACATGTCATGCGAGGTTTCTTTGAGGGTGGATGAATTTCAGGATCATATTCTTCCTCGTCACTTTCTGTCTGTGACATTTTGTTTGTGGTGCAAAGAAACAGTAGCCAACTGAAGAGTAACCCCCAAAAAATTATGAAAACATATGACATCTGACTTCCCTACAAACAATGTACATGTAGGCCAACTAAATGTGTGCAGTGAGTATCAACTTGAACACAAATGTGCTATGAACAAGTAGCAGAATTGTCATGCCACAAACATGACACTTGGCACGCTTGGCAAGCAGTGAGGAAGTTCATTTGGTTCTGGACTAAACCCAAGTAAGAAGTGCAGGAGACATGTGTAGGGTCATTAAAATGACTATAAATTACAATAGGATAGTGGGACTACTGGTACGAATTTATGGAGAAAGCAACTGATTAAATATGTAGCTGACCACATGTAAGAAATTAACCATCAGTCAGACCATTCACACAGCCATGACACAGCACCGTACAGATGGAGCAAATGACATCGTAAAATGATCATTGGATGGGGCATAGCAAAGAAAGGACGAATCTAGACTAGCAGTACAGGCAGACTAGACACAACAAATTCCTGAGAGAGAATAACCAGTCTTTGAAGAGTCAGATTGAGTACGAGGTCACCCCAATACAAGTAAATGTAAATAAAAAGCCAACTGAAAAAAAAAAGATCCGAGCATACGTACGTGTAGGCTACATGTACGTACGCAGTGACCAGCAAAGTCACAACTCACATTGATCGATCAGCGGTGGTGATACAATCCAGATCACCTACAAAAACACAATATATCAAGCCCTAAATACTTCCTAATACATCACTGACCTGTTAACCACTCTCAACCTTTCAATCTTTCATGAAACACTCTGTCATTTCTGAGTATTTCATCGCAAACTTTCTGTCTGCTCAACGTAAACATCGTACAGACACAGCACATGTTGAACTACAACGGCTGTTTAGTGTTGGCTAGTTTATTTGTTCATCACGTATGAAACTATACTGTGCAACATTGACAGTTTCCTCAAACAGCCACATGTTGCGTGAAAGTAAGAGGCTGTAAGATTTTTAAAAGTTACGGTAAAAATCTTTCAAAAACTAGTCATAAGCTACCGTTTTAGAAAGTCTATCATACTTTTCTGTCCTTTTTGTATTTTTCTTCATTGCAAAAATCATATTAGAATTATTCCATCAAAATGGTACCGATAAATTTGCTGGCTCATGGACTAATAGGCCTATGCCGCCAGTATCCTGACGCATGAGTCTCTCAGTTTTTGGGTTTTTTTCAATGAGAAATTTGGCAATATTTTTGCTCAGATGTCGGACTGGTGAGTGTCTCTTCATTCTCGAACAACGTTGAGGCTCGCAGCTCAGATATATGTCGTGAAAATTGTCCTCATTTGCAGCCATGTTTTCTTATGTGTATGTATGTACACGTGTATTGCCTCATAGGCCTATGCCGCCAGTGTCCTGAAGCATGAGTCTCACAGTTTTGGTCTCTTCCTGTGAGAATTGTGGCGATATGTTAGCTCAGATGTTGAGCTGGTGAGTGTCGTTTCATTCTCGAACAACGTTGAGGTTCGCAGCTCAAATATAAGTCGAGAATATTATCCTCATTCGCATCCATGTTTTCTTACGTGTATGTATGTACACGTGTATTACCGCATAGGCCTATGCCGCCAGTGTCCTGACTCATGGGTCTCAGAGTTTGGTTTTTTTTCCAGTGAGAAATTTGGCAATATTTTGGCTCAGATGTTAGGCGAGTGTCTCTTCATTCTCGAACTACGTTGAGGTTTGCAGCTCAGATATAAGTTCATAAAATTATCCTCATTCGCAGCCATGTTTTCTTATGTTTATGCGTGTACACGTGTATTGCCGCATAGGCTGATGCCGCCAGTGTCCTGAAGCATGGGTCTCACAGTTTGGTTTTTTTCCAGTGAGAAATTTGGCAATATTTTGGCTCAAATGTCGAGCTGGTGAGTGTCTCTTCATTCTCGAACAACGTTGAGGCTCGCAGCTCAGATATATGTCGACAAAATTATCCTCATTCGTAGCCATGTTTTCTTATGTGTATGTATGTACACGTGTATTGCCTCATAGGCCTATGCCGGCAGTGTCCTGACGCATGAGTCTCAAAGTTTTGGTCTCTTCCGGTGAGAATTTTGGCGATGTGTTAGCTCAGATGTGGAGGTGGTGAATGTCTCTTCATTCTCCAACAACGTTGAGGTTCGCAGCTCAGATATATGTCGAGAACATTATCCTCATTCGCAGCCATGTTTTCTGATGTGTATGTATGTACACGTGTATTGACACATAGGCCTATGCCGCCAGTATACTGACGCATGAGTCTCTCAGTTTGGGTTTTTTCCAGTGAGAAATTTTGCAATATTTTGGCTCAGATGTCGAGCTGGTGAGTGTCTCTTCATTCTCCAACAACGTTGAGGTTCGCAGCTCAGATATAAGTCGAGAAAAGTATCCTCATTCGCAGCCATGTTTTCTGATGTGTATGTATGTACACGTGTATTGCCACATAGGCCTATGCCGCCAGTATCCTGACCCATGAGTCTCTCAGTTTTTTTTTTTCCAGTGATAAATTTGGCAATATTTTGGCTCAGATGTCGAGCTGGTGAGTGTCTCTTCATTCTCGAACAACGTTGAGGTTCGCAGCTCAGATATATGTCGAGAACATTATCCTCATTCGCAGCCATGTTTTCTGATGTGTATGTATGTACACGTGTATTGCCACATAGGCCTATGCCGCCAGTATCCTGATGCATGATTCTCTCAGTTTGGGTTTTTTCCAGTGAGAAATTTGGCAATATTTTGGCTCGGATGTCGAGCTAGTGAGTGTCTCTATATTCTCGAACAACGTTGAGGCTCGCAGCTCAGATATATGTCGAGAAAAATATCCTCATTCGCAGCCATGTTTTCTGATGTGTTTGTATGTACACGTGTAGTGCCACATAGGCATATGCCGCCAGTGTCCTGACGCATGAGTCTCTCAGTTTAGATTTGTTCCAGTGAGAAATTTGGCAATATTTTGGCTCAGATGTCGAGCTGGTGAGTGTCTCCTCATTCTCGAACAACGTTGAGGTTCGCAGCTTAGATATATGTCGAGAACATTATCCTCATTCGCAGCCATGTTTTCTGATGTGTATGTATGTACATGTGTATTGCCACATAGGCCTATGCCGCCAGTATCCTGACGCATGAGTCTCTCAGTTTGGGTTTTTTCCAGTGAGAAATTTGGCAATATTTTGGCTCGGATGTCGATCTGGTGAGTGTCTTTATAATCTCGAACAACGTTGAGGCTCGCAGCTCAGATATATGTCGAGAAAAATATCCTCATTCGCAGCCGTGTTTTCTGAAGTGTTTGTATGTACACGTGTAGTGCCACATAGGCATATGCCGCCAGTGTCCTGACGCATGAGTCTCTCAGTTTAGGTTTGTTCCAGTGAGAAATTGGGCAATATTTTGGCTCAGATGTCGAGCTGATGAGTGTCTCTTCATTCTTGAACAACGTTGAGGTTCGCAGCTCAGATACATGTCGAGAACATTATCATGTCACCAGTGTCCAGAAGCATGAGTCTCACAGTTTGGTTTTTTTGCCAGTGAGAAATTTGGCAATATTTTGGCTCGGATGTCGAGCTTGTGAGTGTCTCTTCATTCTCGAACAACGTTGAGGCTCGCAGCTCAGATATATGTCGAGAAAAATATCCTCATTCGCAGCCATGTTTTCTGATGTGTTTGCATGTACACGTGTAGTGCCACATAGGCATATGCCGCCAGTGTCCTGACCCATGAGTCTCTCAGTTTGGATTTTTTCCAGTGAGAAATTTGGTAATATTTTGGCTCGGATGTCGAGCTTGTGAGTGTCTCTTCATTCTCGAACAACGTTGAGGCTCGCAGCTCAGATATATGTCGAGAACATTATCCTCATTCGCAGCCATGTTTTCTGATGTGTTTGCATGTACACGTGTATTGCCACATAGGCATATGCCGCCAGTGTCCTGACGCATGAGTCTCTCAGTTTAGGTTTGTTCCAGTGAGAAATTTGGCAATATTTTGGCTCAGATGTCGAGCTGGTGAGTGTCTCTTCATTCTCGAACAACGTTGAGGTTCGCAGCTCAGATATATGTCGAGAACATTATCCTCATTCGCAGCCATGTTTTCTGATGTGTATGTATGTACACGTGTATTGCCACATAGACCTATGCCGCCAGTATCCTGACGCATGAGTCTCTTCCGTTTGGGTGTTTTCCAGTGAGAAATTTGGCAATATTTTGGCTCAGATGTTGAGCTGGTGAGTGTCTCTTCATTCTCAAACAACGTTGAGGTTCGCAGCTCAGATATATGTCGAGAACATTATCCTCATTCGCAGCCATGTTTTCTCATGTGTATGTACGTACACGTGTATTGCCTCATAGGCCTATGCCGCCAGTGTCCTGACGCATGAGACTCACAGTTTGGGTTTTTTTCAGTGAGAAATTTGGCAATATTGTGGCTCGGATGTCGAGCTGGTGAGTGTCTCTTCATTCTCGAACAACGTTGAGGCTCGCAGCTCAGATATATGTCGAGAAAAATATCCTCATTCGCAGCCATGTTTTCTGATGTGTTTGTATGTACACGTGTATTGCCTCATAGGCCTATGCCGCCCGTGTCCTAACGTATGAGTCTCACAGTTTGGTTTTTTTCAACTGGGAAATTTGGAAATATTTTGGCTCAGATGTCGAGCAGGCGAGGGTCTCTTCATTCTCGAACAACGTTGAGGTTTGCAGCTCAGATATAAGTTCATAACATTATCCTCATTCGCAGCCATGTTTTCTTATTGTTATGCGTGTACACGTGTATTGCCGCATAGGCCTATGCCGCCAGAGTCCTGACGCATGAGTCTCAAAGTGTTGGTCTCTTCCGGTGAAATTTTGGCGATATGTTAGCTCAGATGTGGAGGTAGTGAATGTCTCTTCATTCTCCATCAACGTTGGGGTTCGCATCTCAGATATATGTCAAGAAACATATCCTCATTCGCAGCCATGTTTTCTGATGTGTTTGTATGTACACGTGTATTGCCACATAGGCATATGCCGCCAGTGTCCTGACGCATGAGTCTCTCAGTTTAGGTTTGTTCCAGTGAGAAATTTGGCAATATTTTGGCTCAGATGTTGAGCTGGTGAGTGTCTCCTCATTCTCGAACAACGTTGAGGTTCGCAGCTCAGATATATGTCGAGAACATTATCCTCATTCGCAGCCATGTTTTCTGATGTGTATGTATGTACATGTGTATTGCCACATAGGCCTATGCCGCCAGTATCCTGACGCATGAGTCTCTCAGTTTGGGTTTTTTCAAGTGAGAAATTTGGCAATATTTTGGCTCGGATGTCGATCTGGTGAGTGTCTTTATAATCTCGAACAACGTTGAGGCTCGCAGCTCAGATATATGTCGAGAAAAATATCCTCATTCGCAGCCTTGTTTTCTGAAGTGTTTGTATGTACACGTGTAGTGCCACATAGGCATATGCCGCCAGTGTCCTGACGCATGAGTCTCTCAGTTTAGTTTTGTTCCAGTGAGAAATTTGGCAATATTTTGGCTCAGATGTCGAGCTGATGAGTGTCTCTTCATTCTCGAACAACGTTGAAGTTCGCAACTCAGATACATGTCGAGAACATTATCATGTCACCAGTGTCCAGAAGCATGAGTCTCACAGTTTGGTTTTTTTGCCAGTGAGAAATTTGGCAATATTTTGGCTCGGATGTCGAGCTTGTGAGTGTCTCTTCATTCTCGAACAACGTTGAGGCTCGCAGCTCAGATATATGTCGAGAAAAATATCCTCATTCGCAGCCATGTTTTCTGATGTGTTTGCATGTACACGTGTAGTGCCACATAGGCATAGGCCGCCAGTGTCCTGACCCATGAGTCTCTCAGTTTGGATTTTTTCCAGTGAGAAATTTGGCAATATTTTTGCTCAGATGTCGAGCTGGTGAGTGTCTCTTCATTCTCGAACAACGTTGAGGTTCGCAGCTTAGATATATGTCGAGAACATTATCCTCATTCGCAGCCATGTTTTCTGATGTGTATGTATGTACACGTGTATTGCCACATAGGCCTATGCCGCCAGTATCCTGACGCATGAGTCTCTCAGTTTGGGTTTTTTCCAGTGAGAAATTTGGAAATATTTTGGCTCAGATGTTGAGCTGGTGAGTGTCTCTTCATTCTCGAACAACGTTGAGGTTCGCAGCTCAGATATATGTCGAGAACATTATCCTCATTCGCAGCCATGTTTTCTCATGTGTATGTACGTACACGTGTATTGCCTCATAGGCCTATGCCGCCAGTGTCCTGACGCATGAGACTCACAGTTTGGTTTTTTTTCAGTGAGAAATTTGGCAATATTGTGGCTCGGATGTCGAGCTGGTGAGTGTCTCTTCATTCTCGAACAACGTTGAGGCTCGCAGCTCAGATATATGTCGAGAAAAATATCCTCATTCGCAGCCATGTTTTCTGATGTGTTTGTATGTACACGTGTATTGCCTCATAGGCCTATGCCGCCCGTGTCCTAACGTATGAGTCTCACAGTTTGGTTTTTTTCCACTGGGAAATTTGGAAATATTTTGGCTCAGATGTCGAGCAGGCGAGGGTCTCTTCATTCTCGAACAACGTTGAGGTTTGCAGCTCAGATATAAGTTCATAACATTATCCTCATTCGCAGCCATGTTTTCTTATTGTTATGCGTGTACACGTGTATTGCCGCATAGGCCTTAGCCGCCAGAGTCCTGACGCATGAGTCTCAAAGTGTTGGTCTCTTCCGGTGAAATTTTGGCGATATGTTAGCTCAGATGTGGAGGTAGTGAATGTCTCTTCATTCTCCAATAACGTTGGGGTTCGCATCTCAGATATATGTCAAGAAAAATATCCTCATTCGCAGCCATGTTTTCTGATGTGTTTGTATGTACACGTGTATTGCCACATAGGCATATGCCGCCAGTGTCCTGACGCATGAGTCTCTCAGTTTAGGTTTGTTCCAGTGAGAAATTTGGCAATATTTTGGCTCAGATGTTGAGCTGGTGAGTGTCTCCTCATTCTCGAACAACGTTGAGGTTCGCAGCTCAGATATATGTCGAGAACATTATCCTCATTCGCAGCCATGTTTTCTGATGTGTATGTATGTACATGTGTATTGCCACATAGGCCTATGCCGCCAGTATCCTGACGCATGAGTCTCTCAGTTTGGGTTTTTTCCAGTGAGAAATTTGGCAATATTTTGGCTCGGATGTCGATCTGGTGAGTGTCTTTATAATCTCGAACAACGTTGAGGCTCGCAGCTCAGATATATGTCGAGAAAAATATCCTCATTCGCAGCCTTGTTTTCTGAAGTGTTTGTATGTACACGTGTAGTGCCACATAGGCATATGCCGCCAGTGTCCTGACGCATGAGTCTCTCAGTTTAGGTTTGTTCCAGTGAGAAATTTGGCAATATTTTGGCTCAGATGTCGAGCTGATGAGTGTCTCTTCATTCTCGAACAACGTTGAGGTTCGCAACTCAGATACATGTCGAGAACATTATCATGTCACCAGTGTCCAGAAGCATGAGTCTCACAGTTTGGTTTTTTTGCCAGTGAGAAATTTGGCAATATTTTGGCTCGGATGTCGAGCTTGTGAGTGTCTCTTCATTCTCGAACAACGTTGAGGCTCGCAGCTCAGATATATGTCGAGACAAATATCCTCATTCGCAGCCATGTTTTCTGATGTGTTTGCATGTACACGTGTAGTGCCACATAGGCATAGGCCGCCAGTGTCCTGACCCATGAGTCTCTCAGTTTGGATTTTTTCCAGTGAGAAATTTGGCAATATTTTTGCTCAGATGTCGAGCTGGTGAGTGTCTCTTCATTCTCGAACAACGTTGAGGTTCGCAGCTTAGATATATGTCGAGAACATTATCCTCATTCGCAGCCATGTTTTCTGATGTGTATGTATGTACACGTGTATTGCCACATAGGCCTATGCCGCCAGTATCCTGACGCATGAGTCTCTCAGTTTGGGTTTTTTCCAGTGAGAAATTTGGAAATATTTTGGCTCAGATGTTGAGCTGGTGAGTGTCTCTTCATTCTCGAACAACGTTGAGGTTCGCAGCTCAGATATATGTCAACAACATTATCCTCATTCGCAGCCATGTTTTCTCATGTGTATGTAAGTACACGTGTATTGCCTCATAGGCCTATGCCGCCAGTGTCCTGACGCATGAGACTCACAGTTTGAGTTTTTTTCAGTGAGAAATTTGGCAATATTGTGGCTCGGATGTCGAGCTGGTGAGTGTCTCTTCATTCTCGAACAACGTTGAGGCTCGCAGCTCAGATATATGTCGAGAAAAATATCCTCATTCGCAGCCATGTTTTCTGATGTGTTTGTATGTACACGTGTATTGCCTCATAGGCCTATGCCGCCCGTGTCCTAACGTATGAGTCTCACAGTTTGGTTTTTTTCCACTGGGAAATTTGGAAATATTTTGGCTCAGATGTCGAGCAAGCGAGGGTCTCTTAATTCTCGAACAACGTTGAGGTTTGCAGCTCAGATATAAGTTCATAACATTATCCTCATTCGCAGCCATGTTTTCTTATTGTTATGCGTGTACACGTGTATTGCCGCATAGGCCTATGCCGCCAGAGTCCTGACGCATGAGTCTCAAAGTTTTGGTCTCTTCCGGTGAAATTTTGGCGATATGTTAGCTCAGATGTGGAGGTAGTGAATGTCTCTTCATTCTCCAATAACGTTGAGGTTCGCATCTCAGATATATGTCGAGAACATTATCATATCACCAGTGTCCAGAAGCATGAGTCTCACAGTTTGGTTTTTTTTCCAGTGAGAAATTTGGCAATATTTTGGCTCGGATGTCGAGCTTGTGAGTGTCTCTTCATTCTCGAACAACGTTGAGGCTCGCAGCTCAGATATATGTCGAGAAAAATATCCTCATTCGCAGCCATGTTTTCTGATGTGTTTGTATGTACACGTGTAGTGCCACATAGGCATATGCCGCCAGTGTCCTGACGCATGAGTCTCTCAGTTTAGGTTTGTTCCAGTGAGAAATATGGCAATATTTTGGCTCAGATGTCGAGCTGGTGAGTGTCTCTTCATTCTCGAACAACGTTGAGGTTCGCAGCTCAGATATATGTCGAGAACATTATCCTCATTCGCAGCCATGTTTTCTGATGTGTATGTATGTACACGTGTATTGCCACATAGGCCTATGCCGCCAGTATCCTGACGCATGAGTCTCTCAGTTTGGGTTTTTTTCCAGTGAGAAATTTGGCAATATTTTGGCTCGGATGTCGAGCTGGTGGGTGTCTCTATATTCTCGAACAACGTTGATGCTCGCAGCTCAGATATATGTCGAGACAAATATCCTCATTCGCAGCCATGTTTTCTGATGTGTTTGTATGTACTCGTGTAGTGCCACATAGGCATATGCCGCCAGTGTCCTGACGCATGAGTCTCTCAGTTTAGGTTTGTTCCAGTGAGAAATTTTGCAATATTTTGGCTCAGATGTCGAGCTGGTGAGTGTCTCTTCATTCTCGAACAACGTTGAGCTTCGCAGCTCAGATATATGTCGAGAACATTATCCTCATTCGCAGCCATGTTTTCTGATGTGTATGTATGTACACGTGTATTGCCACATAGGCCTATGCCGCCAGTATCCTGACGCATGAGTCTCTCAGTTTGGGTTTTTTCCAGTGAGAAATTTGGCAATATTTTGGCTCAGATGTTGAGCTGGTGAGTGTCTCTTCATTCTCGAACAACGTTGAGGTTCGCAGCTCAGATATATGTCGAGAACATTATCCTCATTCGCAGCCATGTTTTCTCATGTGTATGTACGTACACGTGTATTGCCACATAGGCCTATGCCGCCAGTATCCTGACGCATGAGTCTCTCAGTTTGGGTTTTTTCCAGTGAGAAATTTGGCAATATTTTGGCTCGGATGTCGAGCTGGTGAGTGTCTCTATATTCTCGAACAACGTTGAGGCTCGCAGCTCAGATATATGTCGAGAAAAATATCCTCATTCGCAGCCATGTTTTCTGATGTGTTTGTATGTACACGTGTAGTGCCACATAGGCATATGCCGCCAGTGTCCTGACGCATGAGTCTATCAGTTTAGGTTTGTTCCAGTGAGAAATTTGGCAATATTTTGGCTCAGATGACGAGCTGGTGGGTGTCTCTTCATTCTCGAACAACGTTGAGGTTCGCAGCTCAGATATATGTCGAGAACATTATCCTCATTCGCAGCCATGTTTTCTGATGTGTATGTATGTACACGTGTATTGCCACATAGGCCTATGCCGCCAGGATCCTGACGCATGAGTCTCTCAGTTTGGGTTTTTTTCCAGTGAGAAATTTGGCAATATTTTGGCTCGGATGTCGAGCTGGTGGGTGTCTCTATATTCTCGAACAACGTTGATGCTCGCAGCTCAGATATATGTCGAGAAAAATATCCTCATTCGCAGCCATGTTTTCTGATGTGTTTGTATGTACACGTGTAGTGCCACATAGGCATATGCCGCCAGTGTCCTGACGCATGAGTATCTCAGTTTAGGTTTGTTCCAGTGAGAAATTTGGCAATATTTTGGCTCAGATGTCGAGCTGGTGAGTGTCTCTTCATTATCGAACAACGTTGAGCTTCGCAGCTCAGATACATATCGAGAACATTATCATGTCACCAGTGTCCAGAAGCATGAGTCTCACAGTTTGGGTTTTTTTCCAGTGAGAAATTTGGCAATATTTTGGCTCGGATGTCGAGCTTGTGAGTGTCTCTTCATTCTCGAACAACGTTGAGGCTCGCAGCTCAGATATATGTCGAGAAAAATATCCTCATTCGCAGCCTTGTTTTCTGAAGTGTTTGTATGTACACGTGTAGTGCCACATAGGCATATGCCGCCAGTGTCCTGACGCATGAGTCTCTCAGTTTAGGTTTGTTCCAGTGAGAAATTTGGCAATATTTTGGCTCAGATGTCGAGCTGATGAGTGTCTCTTCATTCTTGAACAACGTTGAGGTTCGCAGCTCAGATACATGTCGAGAACATTATCATGTCACCAGTGTCCAGAAGCATGAGTCTCACAGTTTGGTTTTTTTGCCAGTGAGAAATTTGGCAATATTTTGGCTCGGATGTCGAGCTTGTGAGTGTCTCTTCATTCTCGAACAACGTTGAGGCTCGCAGCTCAGATATATGTCGAGAAAAATATCCTCATTCGCAGCCATGTTTTCTGATGTGTTTGCATGTACACGTGTAGTGCCACATAGGCATATGCCGCCAGTGTCCTGACGCATGAGTCTCTCAGTTTAGGTTTGTTCCAGTGAGAAATTTGGCAATATTTTGGCTCAGATGTCGAGCTGGTGAGTGTCTCTTCATTATCGAACAACGTTGAGGTTCGCAGCTCAGATATATGTCGAGAACATTATCCTCATTCGCAGCCATGTTTTCTGATGTGTATGTATGTACACGTGTATTGCCACATAGACCTATGCCGCCAGTATCCTGACGCATGAGTCTCTCAGTTTGGGTTTTTTTCAGTGAGAAATTTGGCAATATTTTGGCTCAGATGTTGAGCTGGTGAGTGTCTCTTCATTCTCGAACAACGTTGAGGTTCGCAGCTCAGATATATGTCGAGAACATTATCCTCATTCGCAGCCATGTTTTCTCATGTGTATGTACGTACACGTGTATTGCCTCATAGGCCTATGCCGCCAGTGTCCTGACGCATGAGACTCACAGTTTGGGTTTTTTTCAGTGAGAAATTTGGCAATATTGTGGCTCGGATGTCGAGCTGGTGAGTGTCTCTTCATTCTCGAACAACGTTGAGGCTCGCAGCTCAGATATATGTCGAGAAAAATATCCTCATTCGCAGCCATGTTTTCTGATGTGTTTGTATGTACACGTGTATTGCCTCATAGGCCTATGCCGCCCGTGTCCTAACGTATGAGTCTCACAGTTTGGTTTTTTTCCACTGGGAAATTTGGAAATATTTTGGCTCAGATGTCGAGCAGGCGAGGGTCTCTTCATTCTCGAACAACGTTGAGGTTTGCAGCTCAGATATAAGTTCATAACATTATCCTCATTCGCAGCCATGTTTTCTTATTGTTATGCGTGTACACGTGTATTGCCGCATAGGCCTATGCCGCCAGAGTCCTGACGCATGAGTCTCAAAGTGTTGGTCTCTTCCGGTGAAATTTTGGCGATATGTTAGCTCAGATGTGGAGGTAGTGAATGTCTCTTCATTCTCCAATAACGTTGGGGTTCGCATCTCAGATATATGTCGAGAAAAATATCCTCATTCGCAGCCATGTTTTCTGATGTGTTTGTATGTACACGTGTATTGCCACATAGGCATATGCCGCCAGTGTCCTGACGCATGAGTCTCTCAGTTTAGGTTTGTTCCAGTGAGAAATTTGGCAATATTTTGGCTCAGATGTTGAGCTGGTGAGTGTCTCCTCATTCTCGAACAACGTTGAGGTTCGCAGCTCAGATATATGTCGAGAACATTATCCTCATTCGCAGCCATGTTTTCTGATGTGTATGTATGTACATGTGTATTGCCACATAGGCCTATGCCGCCAGTATCCTGACGCATGAGTCTCTCAGTTTGGGTTTTTTCCAGTGAGAAATTTGGCAATATTTTGGCTCGGATGTCGATCTGGTGAGTGTCTTTATAATTTCGAACAACGTTGAGGCTCGCAGCTCAGATATATGTCGAGAAAAATATCCTCATTCGCAGCCTTGTTTTCTGAAGTGTTTGTATGTACACGTGTAGTGCCACATAGGCATATGCCGCCAGTGTCCTGACGCATGAGTCTCTCAGTTTAGGTTTGTTCCAGTGAGAAATTTGGCAATATTTTGGCTCAGATGTCGAGCTGATGAGTGTCTCTTCATTCTCGAACAACGTTGAGGTTCGCAACTCAGATACATGTCGAGAACATTATCATGTCACCAGTGTCCAGAAGCATGAGTCTCACAGTTTGTTTTTTTTGCCAGTGAGAAATTTGGCAATATTTTGGCTCGGATGTCGAGCTTGTGAGTGTCTCTTCATTCTCGAACAACGTTGAGGCTCGCAGCTCAGATATATGTCGAGAAAAATATCCTCATTCGCAGCCATGTTTTCTGATGTGTTTGCATGTACACGTGTAGTGCCACATAGGCAGAGGCCGCCAGTGTCCTGACCCATGAGTCTCTCAGTTTGGATTTTTTCCAGTGAGAAATTTGGCAATATTTTTGCTCAGATGTCGAGCTGGTGAGTGTCTCTTCATTCTCGAACAACGTTGAGGTTCGCAGCTCAGATATATGTCGAGAACATTATCCTCATTCGCAGCCATGTTTTCTGATGTGTATGTATGTACACGTGTATTGCCACATAGGCCTATGCCGCCAGTATCCTGACGCATGAGTCTCTCAGTTTGGGTTTTTTCCAGTGAGAAATTTGGCAATATTTTGGCTCAGATGTTGAGCTGGTGAGTGTCTCTTCATTCTCGAACAACGTTGAGGTTCGCAGCTCAGATATATGTCAAGAACATTATCCTCATTCGCAGCCATGTTTTCTCATGTGTATGTAAGTACACGTGTATTGCCTCATAGGCCTATGCCGCCAGTGTCCTGACGCATGAGACTCACAGTTTGGGTTTTTTTCAGTGAGAAATTTGGCAATATTGTGGCTCGGATGTCGAGCTGGTGAGTGTCTCTTCATTCTCGAACAACGTTGAGGCTCGCAGCTCAGATATATGTCGAGAAAAATATTCTCATTCGCAGCCATGTTTTCTGATGTGTTTGTATGTACACGTGTATTGCCTCATAGGCCTATGCCGCCCGTGTCCTAACGTATGAGTCTCACAGTTTGGTTTTTTTCCACTGGGAAATTTGGAAATATTTTGGCTCAGATGTCGAGCAAGCGAGGGTCTCTTAATTCTCGAACAACGTTGAGGTTTGCAGCTCAGATATAAGTTCATAACATTATCCTCATTCGCAGCCATGTTTTCTTATTGTTATGCGTGTACACGTGTATTGCCGCATAGGCCTATGCCGCCAGAGTCCTGACGCATGAGTCTCAAAGTTTTGGTCTCTTCCGGTGAAATTTTGGCGATATGTTAGCTCAGATGTGGAGGTAGTGAATGTCTCTTCATTCTCCAATAACGTTGAGGTTCGCATCTCAGATATATGTCGAGAACATTATCATGTCACCAGTGTCCAGAAGCATGAGTCTCACAGTTTGGTTTTTTTTCCAGTGAGAAATTTGGCAATATTTTTGCTCGGATGTCGAGCTTGTGAGTGTCTCTTCATTCTCGAACAACGTTGAGGCTCGCAGCTCAGATATATGTCGAGAAAAATATCCTCATTCGCAGCCATGTTTTCTGATGTGTTTGTATGTACACGTGTAGTGCCACATAGGCATATGCCGCCAGTGTCCTGACGCATGAGTCTCTCAGTTTAGGTTTGTTCCAGTGAGAAATATGGCAATATTTTGGCTCAGATGTCGAGCTGGTGAGTGTCTCTTCATTCTCGAACAACGTTGAGGTTCGCAGCTCAGATATATGTCGAGAACATTATCCTCATTCGCAGCCATGTTTTCTGATGTGTATGTATGTACACGTGTATTGCCACATAGGCCTATGCCGCCAGTATCCTGACGCATGAGTCTCTCAGTTTGGGTTTTTTTCCAGTGAGAAATTTGGCAATATTTTGGCTCGGATGTCGAGCTGGTGGGTGTCGCTATATTCTCGAACAACGTTGATGCTCGCAGCTCAGATATATGTCGAGACGAATATCCTCATTCGCAGCCATGTTTTCTGATGTGTTTGTATGTACACGTGTAGTGCCACATAGGCATATGCCGCCAGTGTCCTGACGCATGAGTCTCTCAGTTTAGGTTTGTTCCAGTGAGAAATTTGGCAATATTTTGGCTCAGATGTCGAGCTGGTGAGTGTCTCTATATTCTCGAACAACGTTGATGCTCGCAGCTCAGATATATGTCGAGAAAAATATCCTCATTCGCAGCCATGTTTTCTGATGTGTTTGTATGTACACGTGTAGTGCCACATAGGCATATGCCGCCAGTGTCCTGACGCATGAGTATCTCAGTTTAGGTTTGTTCCAGTGAGAAATTTGGCAATATTTTGGCTCAGATGTCGAGCTGGTGAGTGTCTCTTCATTCTCGAACAACGTTGAGCTTCGCAGCTCAGATACATATCGAGAACATTATCATGTCACCAGTGTCCAGAAGCATGAGTCTCACAGTTTGGGTTTTTTTCCAGTGAGAAATTTGGCAATATTTTGGCTCGGATGTCGAGCTTGTGAGTGTCTCTTCATTCTCGAACAACGTTGTGGCTCGCAGCTCAGATATATGTCGAGAACATTATCCTCATTCGCAGCCATGTTTTCTGATGTGTATGTATGTACACGTGTATTGCCACATAGGCCTATGCCGCCAGTATCCTGACGCATGAGTCTCTCAGTTTGGGTTTTTTCCAGTGAGAAATTTGGCAATATTTTGGCTCAGATGTTGAGCTGGTGAGTGTCTCTTCATTCTCGAACAACGTTGAGGTTCGCAGCTCAGATATATGTCGAGAACATTATCCTCATTCGCAGCCATGTTTTCTCATGTGTATGTACGTACACGTGTATTGCCACATAGGCCTATGCCGCCAGTATCCTGACGCATGAGTCTCTCAGTTTGGGTTTTTTCCAGTGAGAAATTTGGCAATATTTTGGCTCGGATGTCGAGCTGGTGAGTGTCTCTATATTCTCGAACAACGTTGAGGCTCGCAGCTCAGATATATGTCGAGAAAAATATCCTCATTCGCAGCCATGTTTTCTGATGTGTTTGTATGTACACGTGTAGTGCCACATAGGCATATGCCGCCAGTGTCCTGACGCATGAGTCTATCAGTTTAGGTTTGTTCCAGTGAGAAATTTGGCAATATTTTGGCTCAGATGTCGAGCTGGTGGGTGTCTCTTTATTCTCGAACAACGTTGAGCTTCGCAGCTCAGATACATGTCGAGAACATTATCATGTCACCAGTGTCCAGAAGCATGAGTCTCACAGTTTGGGTTTTTTTCCAGTGAGAAGATTGGCAATATTTTGGCTCGGATGTCGAGCTTGTGAGTGTCTCTTCATTCTCGAACAACGTTGAGGCTCGCAGCTCAGATATATGTCGAGAAAAATATCCTCATTCGCAGCCATGTTTTCTGATGTGTTTGTATGTACACGTGTAGTGCCACATAGGCATATGCCGCCAGTGTCCTGACGCATGAGTCTCTCAGTTTAGGTTTGTTCCAGTGAGAAATATGGCAATATTTTGGCTCAGATGTCGAGCTGGTGAGTGTCTCTTCATTCTCGAACAACGTTGAGGTTCGCAGCTCAGATATATGTCGAGAACATTATCCTCATTCGCAGCCATTTTTCCTGATGTGTATGTATGTACACGTGTATTGCCACATAGGCCTATGCCGCCAGTATCCTGACGCATGAGTCTCTCAGTTTGGGTTTTTTTCCAGTGAGAAATTTGGCAATATTTTGGCTCAGATGTCGAGCTGGTGAGTGTCTCTATATTCTCGAACAACGTTGAGGCTCGCAGCTCAGATATATGTCGAGAAAAATATCCTCATTCGCAGCCATGTTTTCTGATGTGTTTGCATGTACACGTGTAGTGCCACATAGGCATATGCCGCCAGTGTCCTGACGCATGAGTCTCTCAGTTTAGATTTGTTCCAGTGAGAAATTTGGCAATATTTTGGCTCAGATGTCCAGCTGGTGAGTGTCTCTTCATTCTCGAACAACGTTGAGGTTCGCAGCTCAGATATATGTCGAGAACATTATCCTCATTCGCAGCCATGTTTTCTGATGTGTATGTATGTACACGTGTATTGCCACATAGGCCTATGCCGCCAGTATCATGACGCATCTGTCTCTCAGTTTGGGTTTTTTCCAGTGAGAAATTTGGCAATATTTTGGCTCGGATGTCGAGCTGGTGAGTGTCTCTATATTCTCGAACAACGTTGAGGCTCGCAGCTCAGATATATGTCGAGAAAAATATCCTCATTCGCAGCCATGTTTTCTGATGTGTTTGCATGTACACGTGTAGTGCCACATAGGCATATGCCGCCAGTGTCCTGACGCATGAGTCTCTCAGTTTAGGTTTGTTCCAGTGAGAAATTTGGCAATATTTTGGCTCAGATGTCGAGCTGGTGAGTGTCTCTTCATTCTCGAACAACGTTGAGGTTCGCAGCTCAGATATATGTCGAGAACATTATCCTCATTCGCAGCCATGCTTTCTGATGTGTATGTATGTACACGTGTATTGCCACATAGGCCTATGCCGCCAGTGTCCTGACGCATGAGTCTCTCAGTTTGGGTTTTTTCCAGTAAGAAATTTGGCAATATTTTGGCTCGGATGTCGAGCTGGTGAGTGTCTCTATATTCTCGAACAACGTTGAGGCTCGCAGCTCAGATATATGTCGAGAAAAATATCCTCATTCGCAGCCATGTTTTCTGATGTGTTTGCATGTACACGTGTATTGCCACATAGGCCTATGCCGCCAGTATCCTGCCGCATGAGTCTCTCAGTTTAGGTTTGTTCCAGTGAGAAATATGGCAATATTTTGGCTCAGATGTCGAGCTGGTGAGTGTCTCTTCATTCTCGAACAACGTTGAGGTTCGCAGCTCAGATATATGTCGAGAACATTATCCTCATTCGCAGCCATTTATCCTGATGTGTATGTATGTACACGTGTATTGCCACATAGGCCTATGCCGCCAGTATCCTGACGCATGAGTCTCTCAGTTTGGGTTTTTTTCCAGAGAGAAATTTGGCAATATTTTGGCTTAGATGTCGAGCTTGTGAGTGTCTCTTCATTCTCGAACAACGTTGAGGTTCGCAGCTCAGATATATGTCGAGAAAAATATCCTCATTCGCAGCCATGTTTTCTGATGTGTTTGTATGTACACGTGTAGTGCCACATAGGCATATGCCGCCAGTGTCCTGACGCATGAGTCTCTCAGTTTAGGTTTGTTCCAGTGAGAAATTTGGCAATATTTTGGCTCAGATGTCGAGCTGGTGAGTGTCTCTTCATTCTCGAACAACGTTGAGCTTCGCAGCTCAGATACATGTCGAGAACATTATCATGTCACCAGTGTCCAGAAGCATGAGTCTCACAGTTTGGGTTTTTTTCCAGTGAGAAGATTGGCAATATTTTGGCTCGGATGTCGAGCTTGTGAGTGTCTCTTCATTCTCGAACAACGTTGAGGCTCGCAGCTCAGATATATGTCGAGAAAAATATCCTCATTCGCAGCCATGTTTTCTGATGTGTTTGTATGTACACGTGTAGTGCCACATAGGCATATGCCGCCAGTGTCCTGACGCATGAGTCTCTCAGTTTAGGTTTGTTCCAGTGAGAAATATGGCAATATTTTGGCTCAGATGTCGAGCTGGTGAGTGTCTCTTCATTCTCGAACAACGTTGAGGTTCGCAGCTCAGATATATGTCGAGAACATTATCCTCATTCGCAGCCATTTTTCCTGATGTGTATGTATGTACACGTGTATTGCCACATAGGCCTATGCCGCCAGTATCCTGACGCATGAGTCTCTCAGTTTGGGTTTTTTTCCAGTGAGAAATTTGGCAATATTTTGGCTCAGATGTCGAGCTGGTGAGTGTCTCTATATTCTCGAACAACGTTGAGGCTCGCAGCTCAGATATATGTCGAGAAAAATATCCTCATTCGCAGCCATGTTTTCTGATGTGTTTGCATGTACACGTGTAGTGCCACATAGGCATATGCCGCCAGTGTCCTGACGCATGAGTCTCTCAGTTTAGATTTGTTCCAGTGAGAAATTTGGCAATATTTTGGCTCAGATGTCCAGCTGGTGAGTGTCTCTTCATTCTCGAACAACGTTGAGGTTCGCAGCTCAGATATATGTCGAGAACATTATCCTCATTCGCAGCCATGTTTTCTGATGTGTATGTATGTACACGTGTATTGCCACATAGGCCTATGCCGCCAGTATCATGACGCATCTGTCTCTCAGTTTGGGTTTTTTCCAGTGAGAAATTTGGCAATATTTTGGCTCGGATGTCGAGCTGGTGAGTGTCTCTATATTCTCGAACAACGTTGAGGCTCGCAGCTCAGATATATGTCGAGAAAAATATCCTCATTCGCAGCCATGTTTTCTGATGTGTTTGCATGTACACGTGTAGTGCCACATAGGCATATGCCGCCAGTGTCCTGACGCATGAGTCTCTCAGTTTAGGTTTGTTCCAGTGAGAAATTTGGCAATATTTTGGCTCAGATGTCGAGCTGGTGAGTGTCTCTTCATTCTCGAACAACGTTGAGGTTCGCAGCTCAGATATATGTCGAGAACATTATCCTCATTCGCAGCCATGCTTTCTGATGTGTATGTATGTACACGTGTATTGCCACATAGGCCTATGCCGCCAGTGTCCTGACGCATGAGTCTCTCAGTTTGGGTTTTTTCCAGTAAGAAATTTGGCAATATTTTGGCTCGGATGTCGAGCTGGTGAGTGTCTCTATATTCTCGAACAACGTTGAGGCTCGCAGCTCAGATATATGTCGAGAAAAATATCCTCATTCGCAGCCATGTTTTCTGATGTGTTTGCATGTACACGTGTATTGCCACATAGGCCTATGCCGCCAGTATCCTGCCGCATGAGTCTCTCAGTTTAGGTTTGTTCCAGTGAGAAATATGGCAATATTTTGGCTCAGATGTCGAGCTGGTGAGTGTCTCTTCATTCTCGAACAACGTTGAGGTTCGCAGCTCAGATATATGTCGAGAACATTATCCTCATTCGCAGCCATTTATCCTGATGTGTATGTATGTACACGTGTATTGCCACATAGGCCTATGCCGCCAGTATCCTGACGCATGAGTCTCTCAGTTTGGGTTTTTTTCCAGAGAGAAATTTGGCAATATTTTGGCTTAGATGTCGAGCTTGTGAGTGTCTCTTCATTCTCGAACAACGTTGAGGTTCGCAGCTCAGATATATGTCGAGAAAAATATCCTCATTCGCAGCCATGTTTTCTGATGTGTTTGTATGTACACGTGTAGTGCCACATAGGCATATGCCGCCAGTGTCCTGACGCATGAGTCTCTCAGTTTAGGTTTGTTCCAGTGAGAAATTTGGCAATATTTTGGCTCAGATGTCGAGCTGGTGAGTGTCTCTTCATTCTCGAACAACGTTGAGCTTCGCAGCTCAGATACATATCGAGAACATTATCATGTCACCAGTGTCCAGAAGCATGAGTCTCACAGTTTGGGTTTTTTTCCAGTGAGAAATTTGGCAATATTTTGGCTCGGATGTCGAGCTTGTGAGTGTCTCTTCATTCTCGAACAACGTTGAGGCTCGCAGCTCAGATATATGTCGAGAAAAATATCCTCATTCGCAGCCATGTTTTCTGATGTGTTTGCATGTATACGTGTAGTGCCACATAGGCATATGCCGCCAGTGTCCTGACGCATGAGTCTCTCAGTTTAGATTTGTTCCAGTGAGAAATTTGGCAATATTTTGGCTCAGATGTCCAGCTGGTGAGTGTCTCTTCATTCTCGAACAACGTTGAGGTTTGCAGCTCAGATATATGTCGAGAACATTATCCTCATTCGCAGCCATGTTTTCTGATGTGTATGTATGTACACGTGTATTGCCACATAGGCCTATGCCGCCAGTATCCTGACGCATGAGTCTCTCAGTTTGGGTTTTTTTCAGTGAGAAATTTGGCAATATTTTGGCTCGGATGTCGAGCTGGTGAGTGTCTCTATATTCTCGAACAACGTTGAGGCTCGCAGCTCAGATATATGTCGAGAAAAATATCCTCATTCGCAGCCATGTTTTCTGATGTGTTTGCATGTACACGTGTAGTGCCACATAGGCATATGCCGCCAGTGTCCTGACGCATGAGTCTCTCAGTTTAGGTTTGTTCCAGTGAGAAATTTGGCAATATTTTGGCTCAGATGTCGAGCTGGTGAGTGTCTCTTCATTCTCGAACAACGTTGAGGTTCGCAGCTCAGATATATGTCGAGAACATTATCCTCATTCGCAGCCATGTTTTCTGATGTGTATGTATGTACACGTGTATTGCCACATAGGCCTATGCCGCCAGTATCCTGACGCATGAGTCTCTCAGTTTGGGTTTTTTTCCAGAGAGAAATTTGGCAATATTTTGGCTTAGATGTCGAGCTTGTGAGTGTCTCTTCATTCTCGAACAACGTTGAGGTTCGCAGCTCAGATATATGTCGAGAAAAATATCCTCATTCGCAGCCATGTTTTCTGATGTGTTTGTATGTACACGTGTAGTGCCACATAGGCATATGCCGCCAGTGTCCTGACGCATGAGTCTCTCAGTTTAGGTTTGTTCCAGTGAGAAATTTGGCAATATTTTGGCTCAGATGTCGAGCTGGTGAGTGTCTCTTCATTCTCGAACAACGTTGAGCTTCGCAGCTCAGATACATATCGAGAACATTATCATGTCACCAGTGTCCAGAAGCATGAGTCTCACAGTTTGGGTATTTTTCCAGTGAGAAATTTGGCAATATTTTGGCTCGGATGTCGAGCTTGTGAGTGTCTCTTCATTCTCGAACAACGTTGAGGCTCGCAGCTCAGATATATGTCGAGAAAAATATCCTCATTCGCAGCCATGTTTTCTGATGTGTTTGCATGTATACGTGTAGTGCCACATAGGCATATGCCGCCAGTGTCCTGACGCATGAGTCTCTCAGTTTAGATTTGTTCCAGTGAGAAATTTGGCAATATTTTGGCTCGGATGTCGAGCTTGTGAGTGTCTCTTCATTCTCGAACAACGTTGAGGCTCGCAGCTCAGATATATGTCGAGAAAAATATCCTCATTCGCAGCCATGTTTTCTGATGTGTATGTATGTACACGTGTATTGCCACATAGGCCTATGCCGCCAGTATCCTGACGCATGAGTCTCTCGGTTTGGGTTTTTTCCAGTGAGAAATTTGGCAATATTTTGGCTCGGATGTCGAGCTGGTGAGTGTCTCTATATTCTCGAACAACGTTGAGGCTCGCAGCTCAGATATATGTCGAGAAAAATATCCTCATTCGCAGCCATGTTTTCTGATGTGTTTGCATGTACACGTGTAGTGCCACATAGGCATATGCCGCCAGTGTCCTGACGCATGAGTCTCTCAGTTTAGGTTTGTTCCAGTGAGAAATTTGGCAATATTTTGGCTCAGATGTCGAGCTGGTGAGTGTCTCTTCATTCTCGAACAACGTTGAGGTTCGCAGCTCAGATATATGTCGAGAACATTATCCCCATTCGCAGCCATGTTTTCTGATGTGTATGTATGTACACGTGTATTGCCACATAGGCCTATGCCGCCAGTATCCTGCCGCATGAGTCTCTCAGTTTAGGTTTGTTCCAGTGAGAAATATGGCAATATTTTGGCTCAGATGTCGAGCTGGTGAGTGTCTCTTCATTCTCGAACAACGTTGAGGTTCGCAGCTCAGATATATGTCGAGAACATTATCCTCATTCGCAGCCATTTTTCCTGATGTGTATGTATGTACACGTGTATTGCCACATAGGCCTATGCCGCCAGTATCCTGACGCATGAGTCTCTCAGTTTGGGTTTTTTTCCAGTGAGAAATTTGGCAATATTTTGGCTCAGATGTCGAGCTGGTGAGTGTCTCTTCATTCTCGAACAACGTTGAGCTTCGCAGCTCAAATACATATCGAGAACATTATCATGTCACCAGTGTCCAGAAGCATGAGTCTCACAGTTTGGGTTTTTTTCCAGTGAGAAATTTGGCAATATTTTGGCTCGGATGTCGAGCTTGTGAGTGTCTCTTCATTCTCGAACAACGTTGAGGTTCGCAGCTCAGATATATGTCGAGAAAAATATCCTCATTCGCAGCCATGTTTTCTGATGTGTTTGCATGTACACGTGTAGTGCCACATAGGCATATGCCGCCAGTGTCCTGACGCATGAGTTTCTCAGTTTAGGTTTGTTCCAGTGAGAAATTTGGCAATATTTTGGCTCAGATGTCGAGCTGGTGAGTGTCTCTTCATTCTCGAACAACGTTGAGGTTCGCAGCTCAGATATATGTCGAGAACATTATCCTCATTCGCAGCCATGTTTTCTGATGTGTATGTATGTACACGTGTATTGCCACATAGGCCTATGCCGCCAGTATCCTGCCGCATGAGTCTCTCAGTTTGGGTTTTTTCCAGTGAGAAATTTGGCAATATTTTGGCTCAGATGTTGAGCTGGTGAGTGTCTCTTCATTCTCGAACAACGTTGAGGTTCGTAGCTCAGATATATGTCGAGAACATTATCCTCATTCGCAGCCATGTTTTCTCATGTGTATGTACGTACACGTGTATTGCCTCATAGGCCTATGCCGCCAGTATCTTGACGCATGAGTCTCTCAGTTTGGGTTTTTTCCAGTGAGAAATTTGGCAATATTGTGGCTCGGATGTCGAGCTGGTGAGTGTCTCTTCATTCTCGAACAACGTTGAGGCTCGCAGCTCAGATATATGTCGAGAAAAATATCCTCATTCGCAGCCATGTTTTCTGATGTGTTTGTATGTACACGTGTATTGCCTCATAGGCCTATGCCGCCCGTGTCCTAACGTATGAGTCTCACAGTTTGGTTTTTTTCCACTGGGAAATTTGGAAATATGTTGGCTCAGATGTCGAGCAGGCGAGGGTCTCTTCATTCTCGAACAACGTTGAGGTTTGCAGCTCAGATATAAGTTCATAACATTATCCTCATTCGCAGCCATGTTTTCTTATTGTTATGCGTGTACACGTGTATTGCCGCATAGGCCTATGCCGCCAGTGTCCTGACGCATGAGTCTCAACGTTTTGGTCTCTTCCGGTGAAATTTTGGCGATATGTTAGCTCAGATGTGGAGGTAGTGAATGTCTCTTCATTCTCCAATAACGTTGAGGTTCGCATCTCAGATATATGTCGAGAAAAATATCCTCATTCGCAGCCATGTTTTCTGATGTGTTTGTATGTACACGTGTATTGCCACATAGGCATATGCCGCTAGTGTCCTGACGCATGAGTCTCTCAGTTTAGGTTTGTTCCATTGAGAAATTTGGCAATATTTTGGCTCAGATGTCGAGCTGGTGAGTGTCTCTTCATTCTCGAACAACGTTGAGGTTCGCAGCTCAGATATATGTCGAGAACATTATCCTCATTCGCAGCCATGTTTTCTGATGTGTTTGTATGTACACGTGTATTGCCACATAGGCCTATGCCGCCAGTATCCTGACGCATGAGTCTCTCAGTTTGGGTTTTTTCCAGTGAGAAATTTGGCAATATTTTGGCTCAGATGTTGAGCTGGTGAGTGTCTCTTCATTCTCGAACAACGTTGAGGTTCGCAGCTCAGATATATGTCGAGAACATTATCCTCATTCGCAGCCATGTTTTCTCATGTGTATGTACGTACACGTGTATTGCCACATAGGCCTATGCCGCCAGTATCCTGACGCATGAGTCTCTCAGTTTGGGTTTTTTCCAGTGAGAAATTTGGCACTATTTTGGCTCGGATGTCGAGCTTGTGAGTGTCTCTTCATTCTCGAACAACGTTGAGGCTCGCAGCTCAGATATATGTCGAGAACATTATCCTCATTCGCAGCCATGTTTTCTGATGTGTATGTATGTACACGTGTATTGCCACATAGGCATATGCCGCCAGTGTCCTGACGCATGAGTCTCTCAGTTTAGGTTTGTTCCAGTGAGAAATATGGCAATATTTTGGCTCAGATGTCGAGCTGGTGAGTGTCTCTTCATTCTCGAACAACGTTGAGGTTCGCAGCTCAGATATATGTCGAGAACATTATCCTCATTCGCAGCCATGTTTTCTGATGTGTATGTATGTACACGTGTATTGCCACATAGGCCTATGCCGCCAGTATCCTGACGCATGAGTCACTCAGTTTGGGTTTTTTTCCAGTGAGAAATTTGGCAATATTTTGGCTCGGATGTCGAGCTGGTGGGTGTCTCTATATTCTCGAACAACGTTGATGCTCGCAGCTCAGATATATGTCGAGAAAAATATCCTCATTCGCAGCCATGTTTTCTGATGTGTTTGTATGTACACGTGTAGTGCCACATAGGCATATGCCGCCAGTGTCCTGACGCATGAGTCTCTCAGTTTAGGTTTGTTCCAGTGAGAAATTTGGCAATATTTTGGCTCAGATGTCGAGCTGATGAGTGTCTCTTCATTCTCGAACAACGTTGAGCTTCGCAGCTCAGATATATGTCGAGAACATTATCCTCATTCGCAGCCATGTTTTCTGAGGTGTATGTATGTACACGTGTATTGCCACATAGGCCTATGCCGCCAGTATCCTGACGCATGAGTCTCTCAGTTTGGGGTTTTTTTTCAGTGAGAAATTTGGCAATATTTTGGCTCAGATGTTGAGCTGGTGAGTGTCTCTTCATTCTCGAACAACGTTGTGGTTCGCAGCTCAAATATATGTCGAGAACATTATCCTCATTCGCAGCCATGTTTTCTCATGTGTATGTACGTACACGTGTATTGCCACATAGGCCTATGCCGCCAGTATCCTGAGGCATGAGTCTCTCAGTTTGGGTTTTTTTCCAGTGAGAAATTTGGCAATATTTTGGCTCGGATGTCGAGCTGGTGAGTGTCTCTATATTCTCGAACAACGTTGAGGCTCGCAGCTCAGATATATGTCGAGAAAAATATCCTCATTCGCAGCCATGTTTTCTGATGTGTTTGTATGTACACTCGTAGTGCCACATAGGCATATGCCGCCAGTGTCCTGACGCATGAGTCTATCAGTTTAGGTTTGTTCCAGTGAGAAATTTGGCAATATTTTGGCTCAGATGTCGAGCTGGTGGGTGTCTCTTTATTCTCGAACAACGTTGAGCTTCGCAGCTCAGATACATGTCGAGAACATTATCATGTCACCAGTGTCCAGAAGCATGAGTCTCACAGTTTGGGGTTTTTTCCAGTGAGAAATTTGGCAATATTTTGGCTCGGATGTCGAGCTTGTGAGTGTCTCTTCATTCTCGAACAACGTTGAGGCTCGCAGCTCAGATATATGTCGAGAAAAATATCCTCATTCGCAGCCATGTTTTCTGATGTGTTTGTATGTACACGTGTAGTGCCACATAGGGATATGCCGCCAGTGTCCTGACGCATGAGTCTCTCAGTTTAGGTTTGTTCCAGTGAGAAATATGGCAATATTTTGGCTCAGATGTCGAGCTGGTGAGTGTCTCTTCATTCTCGAACAACGTTGAGGTTCGCAGCTCAGATATATGTCGAGAACATTATCCTCATTCGCAGCCATGTTTTCTGATGTGTATGTATGTACACGTGTATTGCCACATAGGCCTATGCCGCCAGTATCCTGACGCATGAGTCTCTCAGTTTGGGTTTTTTTCCACTGAGAAATTTGGCAATATTTTGGCTCGGATGTCGAGCTGGTGGGTGTCTCTATATTCTCGAACAACGTTGATGCTCGCAGCTCAGATATATGTCAAGAAAAATATCCTCATTCGCAGCCATGTTTTCTGATGTGTTTGTATGTACACGTGTAGTGCCACATAGGCATATGCCGCCAGTGTCCTGACGCATGAGTTTCTCAGTTTAGGTTTGTTCCAGTGAGAAATTTGGCAATATTTTGGCTCAGATGTCGAGCTGGTGAGTGTCTCTTCATTCTCGAACAACGTTGAGCTTCGCAGCTCAGATACATATCGAGAACATTATCATGTCACCAGTGTCCAGAAGCATGAGTCTCACAGTTTGGGTTTTTTTCCAGTGAGAAATTTGGCAATATTTTGGCTCGGATGTCGAGCTTGTGAGTGTCTCTTCATTCTCGAACAACGTTGAGGCTCGCAGCTCAGATATATGTCGAGAAAAATATCCTCATTCGCAGCCATGTTTTCTGATGTGTTTGCATGTACACGTGTAGTGCCACATAGGCATATGCCGCCAGTGTCCTGACACATGAGTCTCTCAGTTTAGGTTTGTTCCAGTGAGAAATTTGGCAATATTTTGGCTCAGATGTCGAGCTGGTGAGTGTCTCTTCATTCTCGAACAACGTTGAGGTTCGCAGCTCAGATATATGTCGAGAACATTATCCTCATTCGCAGCCATGTTTTCTGATGTGTATGTATGTACACGTGTATTGCCACATAGGCCTATGCCGCCAGTATCCTGACGCATGAGTCTCTCAGTTTGGGTTTTTTCCAGTGAGAAATTTGGCAATATTTTGGCTCGGATGTCGAGCTGGTGAGTGTCTCTATATTCTCGAACAACGTTGAGGCTCGCAGCTCAGATATATGTCGAGAAAAATATCCTCATTCGCAGCCATGTTTTCTGATGTGTATGTATGTACACGTGTATTACCGCATAGGCATATGCCGCCAGTGTCCTGACGCATGAGTCTCTCACTTTAGGTTTTTTTCCAGTGAGAAATTTGGCAATATTTTGGCTCAGATGTTGAGCTCGTGTGTGTCTCTTCATTCTCGAACAACGTTGAGGCTCGCAGCTCAGATATATGTCGACAAAATTATCCTCATTCGTAGCCATGTTTTCTTATGTGTATGTAGGTACACGTGTATTGTCTCATAGGCCTATGCCGCCAGTGTCCTGACGCATGAGTCTCAAAGTTGTGGTCTCTTCCGGTGGGAATTTTGGCGATGTGTTAGCTCAGATGTGGAGGTGGTGAGTGTCTTTTCATTCTCGAACAACGTTGAGGTTCGCAGCTCAAATATAAGTCGAGAAAATTATCCTCATTCGCATCCATGTTTTCTTATGTGTATGTATGTACACGTGTATTACCGCATAGGCCTATGCCGCCAGTGTCCTGACGCATGGGTCTCACCGTTTGGGTTTTTTCCAGTGAGACATTTGGCAATATTGTGGCTCAGATGTTGAGCTGGCGAAAGTCTCTTCATTCTCGAACTACGTTGAGGTTTGCAGCTCAGATATAAGTTCATCAAATTATCCTCATTCGTAGCCATGTTTTCTTATGTTTATGCGTGTACACGTGTATTGCCGCATAGGCTTATGCCGCCAGTGTCCTGAAGCATGAGTCTCACAGTTTGGTGTTTTTCCAGTGAGAAATTTGGCAATATTTTGGCTCGGATGTCGAGCTGGTAAGTGTCTCTTCATTCTCGAACAACGTTGAGGCTCGCAGCTGAGATATATGTCGAAATATTATCCTCATTCGTAGCCATGTTTTCTTACGAGTATGTATGTACCCGTGTATTGCCGCATAGGCCTATGCCGCCAGTATCCTGACGCATGAGTCTCTCAGTTTGTAATTTTTTCCAGTGAGAAAGTTGGCAATATTTTTGCTCAGATGTCAGGCTGGTGAGTGTCTCTTCATTCTCGAACAACGATGAGAATTTTGGCGATATGTTAGCTCAGATGTGGAGGTGGTGAATGTCTCTTCATTCTCGAACAACGTTGATGTTAGCAGCTCAGATATATGTCGAGAAAATTATCCTCATTCGCAGCCATGTTTTCGGATGTGTATTTATGTACACGTGTACTGCCACATAGGCCTAAGCCGCCAGTATCCTGACGCATGAGTCTCTCAGTTTGTTTATTTTTCCAGTGTGAAATTTGGCAATATTTTGGCTCGGATGTCGAGCTGGTGAGTGTATCTTCATTCTCGAACAACGTTGAGGCTCGCAGCTCAGATATATGTCGAGAAAATTATCCTCATCCGCCGCCATGTTTTCTTATGTGAATGTATGTACCCGTGTATTGCCGCATAGGCCTATGCCGCCAGTATCCTGACGCATGAGTCTCTCAGTTGTTGGGGGTTTTTTTAGTGAGAAATTTGGCAATATTTTTGCTCAGATGTTGGACTGGTGAGTGTCTCTTCATTCTCGAACAACGTTGAGGCTCGCAGCTCAAATACAAGTCGACAAAATTATCCTGATTCGCAGCCATGTTTTCTTATGTGTATGGATGTACACGTGTATTACCGCATAGGCCTATGCCGCCAGTGTCCTGACGCATGGGTCTCACCGTTTGGGTTTTTTTCCAGTGAGAAATTTGGCAATATTTTGGCTCGGATGTCGAGCTGGTGAGTGTATCTTCATTCTCGAACAACGTTGAGGCTCGCAGCTCAGATATATGTCGACAAATTATCCTCATTCGCAGCCATGTTTTCTTATGAGTATGTATGTACCCGTGTATTGCCGCATAGGCCTATGCCGCCAGTATCCTGACGCATGAGTCTCTCAGTTTGTTATTTTTTTCCAGTGAGAAAGTTGGCAATATTTTTGCTCAGATGTCGGACTGGTGAGTGTCTCTTCATTCTCGAACAACGATGAGAATTTTGGCGATATGTTAGCTCAGATGTGGAGGTGGTGAATGTCTCTTCATTCTCGAACAACGTTGATGTTAGCAGCTCAGATATATGTCGAGAAAATTATCCTAATTCGCAGCCATGTTTTCTTATGTGTATGTATGTACACGTGTATTGCCACATAGGCATATGCCGCCAGTGTGTCTTGACGCATGAGTCTCAAAGTTGTGGTCTCTTCCGGTGTGAATTTTGGCGATGTGTTAGCTCAGATGTGGAGGTGGTGAATGTCTCTTCATTCTCGAACACCGTTGAGGTTCGCAGCTCAGATATATGTCGAGAAAATTATCCTCATTCGAAGCCATGTTTTCTTATGTGTATGTATGTACACGTGTATTGCCACATAGGCATATGCCGCCAGTGTCCTGACGCATGAGTCTCTCAGTTTGGTTTTTTTCAGTGAGAAACGTTGCAATATGTTGGCTCAGATGTGGAGCTGGTGAGTGTCTCTTCATTCTCCAACATCGTGATTCGCATCTCAGATATAAGTTCATAAACTTATCCTCATTCGCAGCCATGTTTTCTTATGTTTATGCGTGTACACGTGTATTGCCACATAAACATATGCCGCCAGTGTCCTGACACATGAGTCTCTCAGTTTTTGGGTTTTTTTCTTGTGAGAATTTGGCAATATTTTGGCTCGGATGTCGAGCTCGTGTGTGTCTCTTCATTCTCGAACAACGTTGAGGCTCGCAGCTCAGATATATGTCGACAAAATTATCCTCATTCGTAGCCATGTTTTCTTATGTGTATGTAGGTACACGTGTATTGTCTCATAGGCCTATGCCGCCAGTGTCCTGACGCATGAGTCTCAAAGTTGTGGTCTCTTCCATTGGGAATTTTGGCGATGTGTTAGCTCAGATGTGGAGGTGGTGAGTGTCTTTTCATTCTCGAACAACGTTGAGGTTCGCAGCTCAAATATAAGTCGAGAAAATTATCCTCATTCGCATCCATGTTTTCTTATGTGTATGTATGTACACGTGTATTACCGCATAGGCCTATGCCGCCAGTGTCCTGACGCATGGGTCTCACCGTTTGGGTTTTTTCCAGTGAGACATTTGGCAATATTGTGGCTCAGATGTTGAGCTGGCGAAAGTCTCTTCATTCTCGAACTACGTTGAGGTTTGCAGCTCAGATATAAGTTCATCAAATTATCCTCATTCGTAGCCATGTTTTCTTATGTTTATGCGTGTACACGTGTATTGCCGCATAGGCTTATGCCGCCAGTGTCCTGAAGCATGAGTCTCACAGTTTGGTGTTTTTCCAGTGAGAAATTTGGCAATATTTTGGCTCGGATGTCGAGCTGGTAAGTGTCTCTTCATTCTCGAACAACGTTGAGGCTCGCAGCTGAGATATATGTCGAAATATTATCCTCATTCGTAGCCATGTTTTCTTACGAGTATGTATGTACCCGTGTATTGCCGCATAGGCCTATGCCGCCAGTATCCTGACGCATGAGTCTCTCAGTTTGTAATTTTTTCCAGTGAGAAAGTTGGCAATATTTTTGCTCAGATGTCAGGCTGGTGAGTGTCTCTTCATTCTCGAACAACGATGAGAATTTTGGCGATATGTTAGCTCAGATGTGGAGGTGGTGAATGTCTCTTCATTCTCGAACAACGTTGATGTTAGCAGCTCAGATATATGTCGAGAAAATTATCCTCATTCGCAGCCATGTTTTCGGATGTGTATTTATGTACACGTGTACTGCCACATAGGCCTAAGCCGCCAGTATCCTGACGCATGAGTCTCTCAGTTTGTTTATTTTTCCAGTGTGAAATTTGGCAATATTTTGGCTCGGATGTCGAGCTGGTGAGTGTATCTTCATTCTCGAACAACGTTGAGGCTCGCAGCTCAGATATATGTCGAGAAAATTATCCTCATCCGCCGCCATGTTTTCTTATGTGAATGTATGTACCCGTGTATTGCCGCATAGGCCTATGCCGCCAGTATCCTGACGCATGAGTCTCTCAGTTGTTGGGGGTTTTTTTAGTGAGAAATTTGGCAATATTTTTGCTCAGATGTTGGACTGGTGAGTGTCTCTTCATTCTCGAACAACGTTGAGGCTCGCAGCTCAAATACAAGTCGACAAAATTATCCTGATTCGCAGCCATGTTTTCTTATGTGTATGGATGTACACGTGTATTACCGCATAGGCCTATGCCGCCAGTGTCCTGACGCATGGGTCTCACCGTTTGGGTTTTTTTCCAGTGAGAAATTTGGCAATATTTTGGCTCGGATGTCGAGCTGGTGAGTGTATCTTCATTCTCGAACAACGTTGAGGCTCGCAGCTCAGATATATGTCGACAAATTATCCTCATTCGCAGCCATGTTTTCTTATGAGTATGTATGTACCCGTGTATTGCCGCATAGGCCTATGCCGCCAGTATCCTGACGCATGAGTCTCTCAGTTTGTTATTTTTTTCCAGTGAGAAAGTTGGCAATATTTTTGCTCAGATGTCGGACTGGTGAGTGTCTCTTCATTCTCGAACAACGTTGATGTTAGCAGCTCAGATATATGTCGAGAAAATTATCCTAATTCGCAGCCATGTTTTCTGATGTGTATGTATGTACACGTGTATTGCCTCATAGGCCTATGCCGCCAGTGTCCTGACGCATGAGTCTCAAAGTTGTGGTCTCTTCCGGTGTGAATTTTGGCGATGTGTTAGCTCAGATGTGGAGGTGGTGAATGTCTCTTCATTCTCGAACAACGTTGAGGTTCGCAGCTCAGATATATGTCGAGAAAATTATCCTCATTCGAAGCCATGTTTTCTTATGTGTATGTATGTACACGTGTATTGCCACATAGGCATATGCCGCCAGTGTCCTGACGCATGAGTCTCTCAGTTTGGTTTTTTTCAGTGAGAAACGTTGCAATATGTTGGCTCAGATGTGGAGCTGGTGAGTGTCTCTTCATTCTCCAACATCGTGATTCGCATCTCAGATATAAGTTCATAAACTTATCCTCATTCGCAGCCATGTTTTCTTATGTTTATGCGTGTACACGTGTATTGCCACATAAACATATGCCGCCAGTGTCCTGACACATGAGTCTCTCAGTTTTTGGGTTTTTTTCTTGTGAGAATTTGGCAATATTTTGGCTCGGATGTCGAGCTCGTGTGTGTCTCTTCATTCTCGAACAACGTTGAGGCTCGCAGCTCAGATATATGTCGACAAAATTATCCTCATTCGTAGCCATGTTTTCTTATGTGTATGTAGGTACACGTGTATTGTCTCATAGGCCTATGCCGCCAGTGTCCTGACGCATGAGTCTCAAAGTTGTGGTCTCTTCCATTGGGAATTTTGGCGATGTGTTAGCTCAGATGTGGAGGTGGTGAGTGTCTTTTCATTCTCGAACAACGTTGAGGTTCGCAGCTCAAATATAAGTCGAGAAAATTATCCTCATTCGCATCCATGTTTTCTTATGTGTATGTATGTACACGTGTATTACCGCATAGGCCTATGCCGCCAGTGTCCTGACGCATGGGTCTCACCGTTTGGGTTTTTTCCAGTGAGACATTTGGCAATATTGTGGCTCAGATGTTGAGCTGGCGAAAGTCTCTTCATTCTCGAACTACGTTGAGGTTTGCAGCTCAGATATAAGTTCATCAAATTATCCTCATTCGTAGCCATGTTTTCTTATGTTTATGCGTGTACACGTGTATTGCCGCATAGGCTTATGCCGCCAGTGTCCTGAAGCATGAGTCTCACAGTTTGGTGTTTTTCCAGTGAGAAATTTGGCAATATTTTGGCTCGGATGTCGAGCTGGTAAGTGTCTCTTCATTCTCGAACAACGTTGAGGCTCGCAGCTGAGATATATGTCGAAATATTATCCTCATTCGTAGCCATGTTTTCTTACGAGTATGTATGTACCCGTGTATTGCCGCATAGGCCTATGCCGCCAGTATCCTGACGCATGAGTCTCTCAGTTTGTAATTTTTTCCAGTGAGAAAGTTGGCAATATTTTTGCTCAGATGTCAGGCTGGTGAGTGTCTCTTCATTCTCGAACAACGATGAGAATTTTGGCGATATGTTAGCTCAGATGTGGAGGTGGTGAATGTCTCTTCATTCTCGAACAACGTTGATGTTAGCAGCTCAGATATATGTCGAGAAAATTATCCTCATTCGCAGCCATGTTTTCGGATGTGTATTTATGTACACGTGTACTGCCACATAGGCCTAAGCCGCC
The DNA here is from genome assembly GCA_037893245.1 of Crossaster papposus. Lineage (NCBI taxonomy): Eukaryota > Metazoa > Echinodermata > Asteroidea > Velatida > Solasteridae > Crossaster > Crossaster papposus. Next base: position 30,078 of record JBAIAA010000793.1, on the reverse strand, counting down.
AGTATCCTGACGCATGAGTCTCTCAGTTTGTTTATTTTTCCAGTGTGAAATTTGGCAATATTTTGGCTCGGATGTCGAGCTGGTGAGTGTATCTTCATTCTCGAACAACGTTGAGGCTCGCAGCTCAGATATATGTCGAGAAAATTATCCTCATCCGCCGCCATGTTTTCTTATGTGAATGTATGTACCCGTGTATTGCCGCATAGGCCTATGCCGCCAGTATCCTGACGCATGAGTCTCTCAGTTGTTGGGGGTTTTTTTAGTGAGAAATTTGGCAATATTTTTGCTCAGATGTTGGACTGGTGAGTGTCTCTTCATTCTCGAACAACGTTGAGGCTCGCAGCTCAAATACAAGTCGACAAAATTATCCTGATTCGCAGCCATGTTTTCTTATGTGTATGGATGTACACGTGTATTACCGCATAGGCCTATGCCGCCAGTGTCCTGACGCATGGGTCTCACCGTTTGGGTTTTTTTCCAGTGAGAAATTTGGCAATATTTTGGCTCGGATGTCGAGCTGGTGAGTGTATCTTCATTCTCGAACAACGTTGAGGCTCGCAGCTCAGATATATGTCGACAAATTATCCTCATTCGCAGCCATGTTTTCTTATGAGTATGTATGTACCCGTGTATTGCCGCATAGGCCTATGCCGCCAGTATCCTGACGCATGAGTCTCTCAGTTTGTTATTTTTTTCCAGTGAGAAAGTTGGCAATATTTTTGCTCAGATGTCGGACTGGTGAGTGTCTCTTCATTCTCGAACAACGTTGATGTTAGCAGCTCAGATATATGTCGAGAAAATTATCCTAATTCGCAGCCATGTTTTCTGATGTGTATGTATGTACACGTGTATTGCCTCATAGGCCTATGCCGCCAGTGTCCTGACGCATGAGTCTCAAAGTTGTGGTCTCTTCCGGTGTGAATTTTGGCGATGTGTTAGCTCAGATGTGGAGGTGGTGAATGTCTCTTCATTCTCGAACAACGTTGAGGTTCGCAGCTCAGATATATGTCGAGAAAATTATCCTCATTCAAAGCCATGTTTTCTTATGTGTATGTATGTACACGTGTATTGCCACATAGGCATATGCCGCCAGTGTCCTGACGCATGAGTCTCTCAGTTTGGTTTTTTTCAGTGAGAAACGTTGCAATATGTTGGCTCAGATGTGGAGCTGGTGAGTGTCTCTTCATTCTCCAACATCGTGATTCGCATCTCAGATATAAGTTCATAAACTTATCCTCATTCGCAGCCATGTTTTCTTATGTTTATGCGTGTACACGTGTATTGCCACATAAACATATGCCGCCAGTGTCCTGACACATGAGTCTCTCAGTTTTTGGGTTTTTTTCTTGTGAGAATTTGGCAATATTTTGGCTCGGATGTCGAGCTGGTGAGTGTGTCTTTATTCTCGAACAACGTTGAGGTTCGCAGCTCAGATATATGTCGAGAAAATTATCCTCATTCGCAGCCATGTTTTCTTATGTGTATGTATGTACACGTGTATTGCCACATAGGCATATGCCGCCAGTGTGTCTTGACGCATGAGTCTCTCAGTTTGGTTTTTTCCAGTGAGAAATTTAGCAATATTTTTGCTCAGATGTCGGGCTGGTGAGTGTCCCTTCATTCTCAAACAACGTTGAGGCTCGCAGCCCAGATATAAGTCGAGAAAATTATCCTCATTCGCAGCCATGTTTTCTGATGTGTTTGTATGTACACGTGTAGTGCCACATAGGCATATGCCGCCAGTGTCCTGACGCATGAGTCTCTCAGTTTAGGTGTGTTCCAGTGAAAAATTTGGCAATATTTTGGCTCAGATGTCGAGCTAGTGAGTGTCTCTTCATTCTCCAACAACGTTGAGGTTCGCAGCTCAGATATAAGTCGAGAAAATTATCCTCATTCGCAGCCATGTTTTCTGATATGTATGTATGTACACGTGTATTGCCACATAAACATATGCCGCCAGTGCCCTGACACATGAGTCTCTCAGTTTTTTTTGTTTTTTTCTAGTGAGAAATTTGGCAATATTTTGGCTCGGATGTTGAGCTGGTGAGTGTCTCTTTATTCTCGAACAACGTTGAGGCTCGCAGCTCAGATATATGTCGAGAAAATTATCCTCATTCGCAGCCATGTTTTATTATGTGTATGTATGTACACGTGTATTGCCACATAGGCATATGCCGCCAGTGTCCTGACGCATGAGTCTCTCAGTTTGTTTTTTTTCCAGTGAGAAACTTTGCAATATGTTGGCTCAGATGTCGAGCTGGTGAGTGTCTCTTCATTCTCCAACAACGTTGAGGTTCGCAGCTCAGATATAAGTCGAGAAAATTATCCTCATTCGCAGCCATGTGTTCTGATATGTGTGTATGTACACGTGTATTGCCTCATAGGCCTATGCCGCCAGTGTCCTGACGCATGAGTCTCAAATGTTTGATCTCTTCCGGTGAGAAGTTTGGCGATGTGTTAGCTCAGATGTGGAGGTGGTGAATGTCTCTTCATTCTCGAACACCGTTGAGGTTCGCAGCTCAGATATATGTTGAGAACATTATCCTCATTCGCAGCCATGTTTTCTGATGTGTATGTATGTACACGTGTATTGCCACATAGGCCTATGCCGCCAGTATCCTGACGCATGAGTCTCTCAGTTTGTTTGTTTTTCCAGTGAGAAATGTGGCAATATTTTGGCTCGGATGTCGAGCTGGTGAGTGTATCTTCATTCTCGAACAACGTTGAGGCTCGCAGCTCAGATATATGTCGAGAAAATTGTCCTCATTCGCAGCCATGTTTTCTTATGTGTATGGATGTACACGTGTATTGCCTTGTAGGCCTATGCCGCCAGTGTTCTGACACATGAGTCTCTCAGTCTTTTTTTTTTTTTCTAGAGAGAATTTGGCAATATTTTGGCTCGGATGTCGAGCTGGTGAGTGTCTCTTTATTCTCGAACAACGTTGAGGTTCGCAGCTCAGATATATGTCGAGAAAATTATCCTCATTCGCAGCCATGTTTTCTTATGTGTATGTATGTACACGTGTATTGCCACATAGGCATATGCCGCCAGTGTGTCTTGACGCATGAGTCTCTCAGTTTGGTTTTTTCCAGTGAGAAATTTGGCAATATTTTTGCTCAGATGTCGGGCTGGTGAGTGTCCCTTCATTCTCAAACAACGTTGAGGCTCGCAGCCCAGATATAAGTCGAGAAAATTATCCTCATTCGCAGCCATGTTTTCTGATGTGTTTGTATGTACACGTGTAGTGCCACATAGGCATATGCCGCCAGTGTCCTGACGCATGAGTCTCTCAGTTTAGGTGTGTTCCAGTGAAAAATTTGGCAATATTTTGGCTCAGATGTCGAGCTAGTGAGTGTCTCTTCATTCTCCAACAACGTTGAGGTTCGCAGCTCAGATATAAGTCGAGAAAATTATCCTCATTCGCAGCCATGTTTTCTGATATGTATGTATGTACACGTGTATTGCCACATAAACATATGCCGCCAGTGCCCTGACACATGAGTCTCTCAGTTTTTTTTGTTTTTTTCTAGTGAGAAATTTGGCAATATTTTGGCTCGGATGTTGAGCTGGTGAGTGTCTCTTTATTCTCGAACAACGTTGAGGCTCGCAGCTCAGATATATGTCGAGAAAATTATCCTCATTCGCAGCCATGTTTTATTATGTGTATGTATGTACACGTGTATTGCCACATAGGCATATGCCGCCAGTGTCCTGACGCATGAGTCTCTCAGTTTGTTTTTTTTCCAGTGAGAAACTTTGCAATATGTTGGCTCAGATGTCGAGCTGGTGAGTGTCTCTTCATTCTCCAACAACGTTGAGGTTCGCAGCTCAGATATAAGTCGAGAACATTATCCTCATTCGCAGCCATGTGTTCTGATATGTGTGTATGTACACGTGTATTGCCTCATAGGCCTATGCCGCCAGTGTCCTGACGCATGAGTCTCAAATGTTTGATCTCTTCCGGTGAGAAGTTTGGCGATGTGTTAGCTCAGATGTGGAGGTGGTGAATGTCTCTTCATTCTCGAACACCGTTGAGGTTCGCAGCTCAGATATATGTTGAGAACATTATCATCATTCGCAGCCATGTTTTCTGATGTGTATGTATGTACACGTGTATTGCCACATAGGCCTATGCCGCCAGTATCCTGACGCATGAGTCTCTCAGTTTGTTTGTTTTTCCAGTGAGAAATGTGGCAATATTTTGGCTCGGATGTCGAGCTGGTGAGTGTATCTTCATTCTCGAACAACGTTGAGGCTCGCAGCTCAGATATATGTCGAGAAAATTGTCCTCATTCGCAGCCATGTTTTCTTATGTGTATGGATGTACACGTGTATTGCCTTGTAGGCCTATGCCGCCAGTGTTCTGACACATGAGTCTCTCAGTCTTTTTTTTTTTTCTAGAGAGAATTTGGCAATATTTTGGCTCGGATGTCGAGCTGGTGAGTGTCTCTTTATTCTCGAACAACGTTGAGGTTCGCAGCTCAGATATATGTCGAGAAAATTATCCTCATTCGCAGCCATGTTTTCTTATGTTTATGCGTGTACACGTGTATTGCCACATAAACATATGCCGCCAGTGTCCTGACACATGAGTCTCTCAGTTTTTGGTTTTTTTTCTAGTGAGAATTTGGCAATATTTTGGCTCGGATGTCGAGCTGGTGAGTGTCTCTTTATTCTCGAACAACGTTGAGGTTCGCAGCTCAGATATATGTCGAGAAAATTATCCTCATTCGCAGCCATGTTTTCTTTTGTGTATGTATGTACACGTGTATTGCCACATAGGCATATGCCGCCAGTGTGTCTTGACGCATGAGTCTCTCAGTTTGGTTTTTTTCCAGTGAGAAATTTGGCAATATTTTTGCTCAGATGTCGGGCTGGTAAGTGTCCCTTCATTCTCAAACAACGTTGAGGCTCGCAGCCCAGATATAAGTCGAGAAAATTATCCTCATTCGCAGCCATGTTTTCTGATGTGTTTGTATGTACACGTGTAGTGCCACATAGGCATATGCCGCCAGTGTCCTGACGCATGAGTCTCTCAGTTTAGGTGTGTTCCAGTGAGAAATTTGGCAATATTTTGGCTCAGATGTCGAGCTAGTGAGTGTCTCTTCATTCTCCAACAACGTTGAGGTTCGCAGCTCAGATATAAGTCGAGAAAATTATCCTCATTCGCAGCCATGTTTTCTGATAAGTATGTATGTACACGTGTATTGCCACATAAACATATGCCGCCAATGCCCTGACACATAAGTCTCTCAGTTTTTGTTTTTTTTCTAGTGAGAAATTTGGCAATATTTTGGCTCGGATGTTGAGCTGGTGAGTGTCTCTTTATTCTCGAACAACGTTGAGGCTCGCAGCTCAGATATATGTCGAGAAAATTATCCTCATTCGCAGCAATGTTTTATTATGTGTATGTATGTACACGTGTATTGCCACATAGGCATATGCCGCCAGTGTCCTGACGCATGAGTCTCTCAGTTTGTTTTTTTTCCAGTGAGAAACTTTGCAATATGTTGGCTCAGATGTCAAGCTGGTGAGTGTCTCTTCATTCTCCAACAACGTTGAGGTTCGCAGCTCAGATATAAGTCGAGAAAATTATCCTCATTCGCAGCCATGTGTTCTGATATGTATGTATGTACACGTGTATTGCCTCATAGGCCTATGCCGCCAGTGTCCTGACGCATGAGTCTCAAATTGTTGATCTCTTCCGGTGAGAATTTTGGCGATGTGTTAGCTCAGATGTGGATGTGGTGAATGTCTCTTCATTCTCGAACACCGTTGAGGTTCGCAGCTCAGATATATGTTGAGAACATTATCCTCATTCGCAGCCATGTTTTCTGATGTGTATGTATGTACACGTGTATTGCCACATAGGCCTATGCCGCCAGTATCCTGACGCATGAGTCTCTCAGTTTGTTTGTTTTTCCAGTGAGAAATTTGGCAATATTTTGGCTCGGATGTCGAGCTGGTGAGTGTCTCTTCTTTCTCGAACAACGTTGAGGCTCGCAGCTCAGATATATGTCGAGAAAATTGTTCTCATTCGCAGCCATGTTTTCTTATGTGTATGGATGTACACGTGTATTGCCTTGTAGGCCTATGCCGCCAGTGTCCTGACACATGAGTCTCTCAGTTTTTGGGTTTTTTTCTAGTGAGAATTTGGCAATATTTTGGCTCGGATGTCGAGCTGGTGAGTGTCTCTTTATTCTCGAACAACGTTGAGGTTCGCAGCTCAGATATATGTCGAGACAATTATCCTCATTCGCAGCCATGTTTTCTTATGTTTATGCGTGTACACGTGTATTGCCACATAAACATATGCCGCCAGTGTCCTGACACATGAGTCTCTCAGTTTTTGGTTTTTTTTTCTAGTGAGAATTTGGCAATATTTTGGCTCGGATGTCGAGCTGGTGAGTGTCTCTTCATTCTCCAACAACGTTGAGGTTCGCAGCTCAGATATAAGTCGAGAAAATTATCCTCATTCGCAGCCATGTGTTCTGATATGTGTGTATGTACACGTGTATTGCCTCATAGGCCTATGCCGCCAGTGTCCTGACGCATGAGTCTCAAATGTTTGATCTGTTCCGGTGAGAAGTTTGGCGATGTGTTAGCTCAGATGTGGAGGTGGTGAATGTCTCTTCATTCTCGAACACCGTTGAGGTTCGCAGCTCAGATATATGTTGAGAACATTATCCTCATTCGCAGCCATGTTTTCTGATGTGTATGTATGTACACGTGTATTGCCACATAGGCCTATGCCGCCAGTATCCTGACGCATGAGTCTCTCAGTTTGTTTGTTTTTCCAGTGAGAAATGTGGCAATATTTTGGCTCGGATGTCGAGCTGGTGAGTGTATCTTCATTCTCGAACAACGTTGAGGCTCGCAGCTCAGATATATGTCGAGAAAATTGTCCTCATTCGCAGCCATGTTTTCTTATGTGTATGGATGTACACGTGTATTGCCTTGTAGGCCTATGCCGCCAGTGTTCTGACACATGAGTCTCTCAGTCTTTTTTTTTTTTTCTAGAGAGAATTTGGCAATATTTTGGCTCGGATGTCGAGCTGGTGAGTGTCTCTTTATTCTCGAACAACGTTGAGGTTCGCAGCTCAGATATATGTCGAGAAAATTATCCTCATTCGCAGCCATGTTTTCTTATGTGTATGTATGTACACGTGTATTGCCACATAGGCATATGCCGCCAGTGTGTCTTGACGCATGAGTCTCTCAGTTTGGTTTTTTCCAGTGAGAAATTTGGCAATATTTTTGCTCAGATGTCGGGCTGGTGAGTGTCCCTTCATTCTCAAACAACGTTGAGGCTCGCAGCCCAGATATAAGTCGAGAAAATTATCCTCATTCGCAGCCATGTTTTCTGATGTGTTTGTATGTACACGTGTAGTGCCACATAGGCATATGCCGCCAGTGTCCTGACGCATGAGTCTCTCAGTTTAGGTGTGTTCCAGTGAAAAATTTGGCAATATTTTGGCTCAGATGTCGAGCTAGTGAGTGTCTTTTCATTCTCCAACAACGTTGAGGTTCGCAGCTCAGATATAAGTCGAGAAAATTATCCTCATTCGCAGCCATGTTTTCTGATATGTATGTATGTACACGTGTATTGCCACATAAACATATGCCGCCAGTGCCCTGACACATGAGTCTCTCAGTTTTTTTTGTTTTTTTCTAGTGAGAAATTTGGCAATATTTTGGCTCGGATGTTGAGCTGGTGAGTGTCTCTTTATTCTCGAACAACGTTGAGGCTCGCAGCTCAGATATATGTCGAGAAAATTATCCTCATTCGCAGCCATGTTTTATTATGTGTATGTATGTACACGTGTATTGCCACATAGGCATATGCCGCCAGTGTCCTGACGCATGAGTCTCTCAGTTTGTTTTTTTTCCAGTGAGAAACTTTGCAATATGTTGGCTCAGATGTCGAGCTGGTGAGTGTCTCTTCATTCTCCAACAACGTTGAGGTTCGCAGCTCAGATATAAGTCGAGAAAATTATCCTCATTCGCAGCCATGTGTTCTGATATGTGTGTATGTACACGTGTATTGCCTCATAGGCCTATGCCGCCAGTGTCCTGACGCATGAGTCTCAAATGTTTGATCTCTTCCGGTGAGAAGTTTGGCGATGTGTTAGCTCAGATGTGGAGGTGGTGAATGTCTCTTCATTCTCGAACACCGTTGAGGTTCGCAGCTCAGATATATGTTGAGAACATTATCCTCATTCGCAGCCATGTTTTCTGATGTGTATGTATGTACACGTGTATTGCCACATAGGCCTATGCCGCCAGTATCCTGACGCATGAGTCTCTCAGTTTGTTTGTTTTTCCAGTGAGAAATGTGGCAATATTTTGGCTCGGATGTCGAGCTGGTGAGTGTATCTTCATTCTCGAACAACGTTGAGGCTCGCAGCTCAGATATATGTCGAGAAAATTGTCCTCATTCGCAGCCATGTTTTCTTATGTGTATGGATGTACACGTGTATTGCCTTGTAGGCCTATGCCGCCAGTGTTCTGACACATGAGTCTCTCAGTCTTTTTTTTTTTTTCTAGAGAGAATTTGGCAATATTTTGGCTCAGATGTCGAGCTGGTGAGTGTCTCTTTATTCTCGAACAACGTTGAGGTTCGCAGCTCAGATATATGTCGAGAAAATTATCCTCATTCGCAGCCATGTTTTCTTATGTTTATGCGTGTACACGTGTATTGCCACATAAACATATGCCGCCAGTGTCCTGACACATGAGTCTCTCAGTTTTTGTTTTTTTTTCTAGTGAGAATTTGGCAATATTTTGGCTCGGATGTCGAGCTGGTGAGTGTCTCTTTATTCTCGAACAACGTTGAGGTTCGCAGCTCAGATATATGTCGAGAAAATTATCCTCATTCGCAGCCATGTTTTCTTTTGTGTATGTATGTACACGTGTATTGCCACATAGGCATATGCCGCCAGTGTGTCTTGACGCATGAGTCTCTCAGTTTGGTTTTTTTCCAGTGAGAAATTTGGCAATATTTTTGCTCAGATGTCGGGCTGGTAAGTGTCCCTTCATTCTCAAACAACGTTGAGGCTCGCAGCCCAGATATAAGTCGAGAAAATTATCCTCATTCGCAGCCATGTTTTCTGATGTGTTTGTATGTACACGTGTAGTGCCACATAGGCATATGCCGCCAGTGTCCTGACGCATGAGTCTCTCAGTTTAGGTGTGTTCCAGTGAGAAATTTGGCAATATTTTGGCTCAGATGTCGAGCTAGTGAGTGTCTCTTCATTCTCCAACAACGTTGAGGTTCGCAGCTCAGATATAAGTCGAGAAAATTATCCTCATTCGCAGCCATGTTTTCTGATAAGTATGTATGTACACGTGTATTGCCACATAAACATATGCCGCCAATGCCCTGACACATAAGTCTCTCAGTTTTTGTTTTTTTTCTAGTGAGAAATTTGGCAATATTTTGGATCGGATGTTGAGCTGGTGAGTGTCTCTTTATTCTCGAACAACGTTGAGGCTCGCAGCTCAGATATATGTCGAGAAAATTATCCTCATTCGCAGCAATGTTTTATTATGTGTATGTATGTACACGTGTATTGCCACATAGGCATATGCCGCCAGTGTCCTGACGCATGAGTCTCTCAGTTTGTTTTTTTTCCAGTGAGAAACTTTGCAATATGTTGGCTCAGATGTCAAGCTGGTGAGTGTCTCTTCATTCTCCAACAACGTTGAGGTTCGCAGCTCAGATATAAGTCGAGAAAATTATCCTCATTCGCAGCCATGTGTTCTGATATGTATGTATGTACACGTGTATTGCCTCATAGGCCTATGCCGCCAGTGTCCTAACGCATGAGTCTCAAATTGTTGATCTCTTCCGGTGAGAATTTTGGCGATGTGTTAGCTCAGATGTGGATGTGGTGAATGTCTCTTCATTCTCGAACACCGTTGAGGTTCGCAGCTCAGATATATGTTGAGAACATTATCCTCATTCGCAGCCATGTTTTCTGATGTGTATGTATGTACACGTGTATTGCCACATAGGCCTATGCCGCCAGTATCCTGACGCATGAGTCTCTCAGTTTGTTTGTTTTTCCAGTGAGAAATTTGGCAATATTTTGGCTCGGATGTCGAGCTGGTGAGTGTCTCTTCTTTCTCGAACAACGTTGAGGCTCGCAGCTCAGATATATGTCGAGAAAATTGTTCTCATTCGCAGCCATGTTTTCTTATGTGTATGGATGTACACGTGTATTGCCTTGTAGGCCTATGCCGCCAGTGTCCTGACACATGAGTCTCTCAGTTTTTGGGTTTTTTTCTAGTGAGAATTTGGCAATATTTTGGCTCGGATGTCGAGCTGGTGAGTGTCTCTTTATTCTCGAACAACGTTGAGGTTCGCAGCTCAGATATATGTCGAGACAATTATCCTCATTCGCAGCCATGTTTTCTTATGTTTATGCGTGTACACGTGTATTGCCACATAAACATATGCCGCCAGTGTCCTGACACATGAGTCTCTCAGTTTTTGGGTTTTTTTTCTAGTGAGAATTTGGCAATATTTTGGCTCGGATGTCGAGCTGGTGAGTGTCTCTTTATTCTCGAACAACGTTGAGGTTCGCAGCTCAGATATATGTCGAGAAAATTATCCTCATTCGCAGCCATGTTTTCTTTTGTGTATGTATGTACACGTGTATTGCCACATAGGCATATGCCGCCAGTGTGTCTTGACGCATGAGTCTCTCAGTTTGGTTTTTTTCCAGTGAGAAATTTGGCAATATTTTTGCTCAGATGTCGGGCTGGTGAGTGTCCCTTCATTCTCAAACAACGTTGAGGCTCGCAGCACAGATATAAGTCGAGAAAATTATCCTCATTCGCAGCCATGTTTTCTGATGTGTTTGTATGTACACGTGTAGTGCCACATAGGCATATGCCGCCAGTGTCCTGACGCATGAGTCTCTCAGTTTAGGTGTGTTCCATTGAGAAATTTGGCAATAATTTGGCTCAGATGTCGAGCTAGTGAGTGTCTCTTCATTCTCCAACAACGTTGAGGTTCGCAGCTCAGATATAAGTCGAGAAAATTATCCTCATTCGCAGCCATGTTTTCTGATAAGTATGTATGTACACGTGTATTGCCACATAAACATATGCCGCCAATGCCCTGACACATAAGTCTCTCAGTTTTTGTTTTTTTTTCTAGTGAGAAATTTGGCAATATTTTGGCTCGGATGTTGAGCTGGTGAGTGTCTCTTTATTCTCGAACAACGTTGAGGCTCGCAGCTCAGATATATGTCGAGAAAATTATCCTCATTCGCAGCAATGTTTTATTATGTGTATGTATGTACACGTGTATTGCCACATAGGCATATGCCGCCAGTGTCCTGACGCATGAGTCTCTCAGTTTGTTTTTTTTCCAGTGAGAAACTTTGCAATATGTTGGCTCAGATGTCAAGCTGGTGAGTGTCTCTTCATTCTCCAACAACGTTGAGGTTCGCAGCTCAGATATAAGTCGAGAAAATTATCCTCATTCGCAGCCATGTGTTCTGATATGTATGTATGTACACGTGTATTGCCTCATAGGCCTATGCCGCCAGTGTCCTGACGCATGAGTCTCAAATTGTTGATCTCTTCCGGTGAGAATTTTGGCGATGTGTTAGCTCAGATGTGGATGTGGTGAATGTCTCTTCATTCTCGAACACCGTTGAGGTTCGCAGCTCAGATATATGTTGAGAACATTATCCTCATTCGCAGCCATGTTTTCTGATGTGTATGTATGTACACGTGTATTGCCACATAGGCCTATGCCGCCAGTATCCTGACGCATGAGTCTCTCAGTTTGTTTGTTTTTCCAGTGAGAAATTTGGCAATATTTTGGCTCGGATGTCGAGCTGGTGAGTGTCTCTTCATTCTCGAACAACGTTGAGGCTCGCAGCTCAGATATATGTCGAGAAAATTGTTCTCATTCGCAGCCATGTTTTCTTATGTGTATGGATGTACACGTGTATTGCCTTGTAGGCCTATGCCGCCAGTGTCCTGACACATGAGTCTCTCAGTTTTTGGGTTTTTTTCTAGTGAGAATTTGGCAATATTTTGGCTCGGATGTCGAGCTGGTGAGTGTCTCTTTATTCTCGAACAACGTTGAGGTTCGCAGCTCAGATATATGTCGAGAAAATTATCCTCATTCGTAGCCACGTTTTCTTATGTGTATGTATGTACACGTGTATTGCCACATAGGCATATGCCGCCAGTGTGTCTTGACGCATGAGTCTCTCAGTTTGGTTTTTTTCCAGTGAGAAATTTGGCAATATTTTGGCTCAGATGTCGGGCTGGTGAGTGTCCCTTCATTCTCAAACAACGTTGAGGCTCGCAGCCCAGATATAAGTCGAGAAAATTATCCTCATTCGCAGCCATGTTTTCTGATAAGTATGTATGTACACGTGTATTGCCACATAAACATATGCCGCCAATGCCCTGACACATAAGTCTCTCAGTTTTTGTTTTTTTTCTAGTGAGAAATTTGGCAATATTTTGGCTCGGATGTTGAGCTGGTGAGTGTCTCTTTATTCTGGAACAACTTTGAGGCTCGCAGCTCAGATATATGTCGAGAAAATTATCCTCATTCGCAGCAATGTTTTATTATGTGTATGTATGTACACGTGTATTGCCACGTAGGCATATGCCGCCAGTGTCCTGACGCATGAGTCTCTCAGTTTTTTTTTTTCCAGTGAGAAACTTTGCAATATGTTGGCTCAGATGTCAAGCTGGTGAGTGTCTCTTCATTCTCCAACAACGTTGAGATTCGCAGCTCAGATATAAGTCGAGAAAATTATCCTCATTCGCAGCCATGTGTTCTGATATGTATGTATGTACACGTGTATTGCCTCATAGGCCTATGCCGCCAGTGTCCTCACGCATGAGTCTCAAATTGTTGATCTCTTCCGGTGAGAATTTTGGCGATGTGTTAGCTCAGATGTGGATGTGGTGAATGTCTCTTCATTCTCGAACACCGTTGAGGTTCGCAGCTCAGATATATGTTGAGAACATTATCCTCATTCGCAGCCATGTTTTCTGATGTGTATGTATGTACACGTGTATTGCCACATAGGCCTATGCCGCCAGTATCCTGACGCATGAGTATCTCAGTTTGTTTGTTTTTCCAGTGAGAAATTTGGCAATATTTTGGCTCGGATGTCGAGCTGGTGAGTGTCTCTTCATTCTCGAACAACGTTGAGGCTCGCAGCTCAGATATATGTCGAGAAAATTGTTCTCATTCGCAGCCATGTTTTCTTATGTGTATGGATGTACACGTGTATTGCCTTGTAGGCCTATGCCGCCAGTGTCCTGACACATGAGTCTCTCAGTTTTTGGGTTTTTTTCTAGTGAGAATTTGGCAATATTTTGGCTCGGATGTCGAGCTGGTGAGTGTCTCTTTATTCTCGAACAACGTTGAGGTTCGCAGCTCAGATATATGTCGAGAAAATTATCCTCATTCGCAGCCACGTTTTCTTATGTGTATGTATGTACACGTGTATTGCCACATAGGCATATGCCGCCAGTGTGTCTTGACGCATGAGTCTCTCAGTTTGGTTTTTTTCCAGTGAGAAATTTGGCAATATTTTGGCTCAGATGTCGGGCTGGTGAGTGTCCCTTCATTCTCAAACAACGTTGAGGCTCGCAGCCCAGATATAAGTCGAGAAAATTATCCTCATTCGCAGCCATGTTTTCTGATGTGTTTGTATGTACACGTGTAGTGCCACATAGGCATATGCCGCCAGTGTCCTGACGCATGAGTCTCTCAGTTTGTTTGTTTTCCAGTGAGAAACTTTGCAATATGTTGGCTCAGATGTCGAGCTGGTGAGTGTCTCTTCATTCTCCAACAAAGTTGAGGTTCGCAGCTCAGATATAAGTCGAGAAAATTATCCTCATTCGCAGCCATGTTTTCTGATATGTATGTATGTACACGTGTATTGCCACATAAACATATGCCGCCAGTGCCCTGACACATGAGTCTCTCATTTTTTTAATTTTTTTTCAGTGAGAAATTTGTCAATAATTTTGCTCGGATGTAGAGCTGGTAAGTGTCTCTCCATTCTCGAACAACGTTGAGGCTCGCAGCTCAGATATATGTCGATAAATGTATCCTCATTTGCAGCCATGTTTTCTTATGTGTATGTATGTACACGTGTATTGCCACATAGGCATAAGCCGCCAGTGTCCTGACGCATGAGTCTCAAATTTGTGATCTCTTCCGGTGAGAATTTTGGCGATGTGTTAGCTCAGATGTGGAGGTGGTGAATGTCTCTTCATTCTCGAACACCGTTGAGGTTCGCAGCTCAGATATATGTTGAGAACATTATCCTCATTCGCAGCCATGTTTTCTGATGTGTATGTATGTACACGTGTATTGCCACATAGGCCTATGCCGCCAGTATCCGGACGCATGAGTCTTTCCTTTTTTTCTTTTTTTTTCCAGTGAGAAATTTGGCAATATTTTGGCTCGGATGTCGAGCTGGTGAGTGTCTCTTCATTCTCGAACAACGTTGAGACTCGCAGCTCAGATATATGTCGAGAAAATTGTCCTCATTCGCAGCCATGTTTTCTTATGTGTATGGATGTACACGTGTATTGCCTTGTAGGCCTATGCCGCCAGTGTCCTGACGCATGAGTCTCACATTTGTTTTTTTTTCAGTGAGAAATTTGGCAATATTTTGGCTCAGATGTCAAGCTGGCGAGTGTCTCTTCATTCTCGAACAACGTTGAGGTTCGCATCTCAGATATAAGTTCATAAAATTATCCTCATTCGCAGCCATGTTTTCTTATGTTTATGCGTGTACACGTGTATTGCCGCATAGGCTTATGTCGCCAGTGTCCAGAAGCATGAGTCTCACATTTTTTTTTTTTTAAGTGAGAAATTTGGCAATAATTTTGCTCGGATGTAGAGCTGGTAAGTGTCTCTCCATTCTCGAACAACGTTGAGGCTCGCAGCTCAGATATATGTCGAGAAATGTATCCTCATTCGCAGCCATGTTTTCTTATGTGTATGTATGTACACGTGTATTGCCACATAGGCATAAGCCGCCAGTGTCCTGACGCATGAGTCTCTCAGTTTGGTTTATTTCCAGTGAGAAATTTTGCAATATTTTGGCTCAGATGTCGAGCTTGTGAGTGTCCCTTCATTTTCCAACAACGTTGAGGTTCGCAGCTCAGATATAAGTCGAGAAAATTATCCTCATTCGCAGCCATGTTTTTGTATGTGTATGTATGTACACGTGTATTGCCGCATAGGCCTATGCCGCCAGTATCCTGACGCATGAGCCTCTAAGTTTGTTTGTTTTCCAGTGAGAAATTTGGCAATATTTTTGCGATGTGTTAGCTCAGATGTGGATGTGGTGAATGTCTCTTCATTCTCGAACACCGTTGAGGTTCGCAGCTCAGATATATGTTGAGAACATTATCCTCATTCGCAGCCATGTTTTCTGATGTGTATGTTTGTACACGTGTATTGCCACATAGGCCTATGCCGCCAGTATCCTGACGCATGAGTCTCTCAGTTTGTTTGTTTTTCCAGTGAGAAATTTGGCAATATTTTGGCTCGGATGTCGAGCTGGTGAGTGTCTCTTCATTCTCGAACAACGTTGAGGCTCGCAGCTCAGATATATGTCGAGAAAATTGTTCTCATTCGCAGCCATGTTTTCTTATGTGTATGGATGTACACGTGTATTGCCTTGTAGGCCTATGCCGCCAGTGTCCTGACACATGAGTCTCTCAGTTTTGGGGTTTTTTTCTAGTGAGAATTTGGCAATATTTTGGCTCGGATGTCGAGCTGGTGAGTGTCTCTTTATTCTCGAACAACGTGGAGGTTCGCAGCTCAGATATATGTCGAGAAAATTATCCTCATTTGCAGCCATGTTTTCTGATATGTATGTATGTACACGTGTATTGCCACATAAACATATGCCGCCAGTGTCCTGACACATGAGTCTCTCAGTTTTTGGTTTTTTTTCTAGTGAGAAATTTGGCAATATTTTGGCTCGGATGTCGAGCTGGTGAGTGTCTCTTCATTCTCGAACAACGTTGAGGCTCGCAGCTCAGATATATGTCGAGAAAGTTATCCTCATTCGCAGCCATGTGTTCTGATATGTATGTATGCGTCTGTTTATGGTGTAAATCGAGGACACATACCTGGCGACACGAAGGTGAATTGGGGTTAGGGTTAGAATCGAGGACGACCTCGATTGAGATTCGTGTACAAAACCAATGAGAGCCGTCGAAAAACGTTAGAGTACAAACAAAGGAAATTTTCGAGAGGAACAAAGGAAACTCCTCGATTTACACCATAAACAAACGTGCGTGTACACGTGTATTGCCTCATAGGCCTATGCCGCCAGTGTCCTGACGCAAGAGTCTCAAATTTTTGATCTCTTCCGGTGAGAATTTTGGCGATGTGTTAGCTCAGATGTGGAGGTGGTGAATGTCTCTTCATTCTCGAACACCGTTGAGGTTCGCAGCTCAGATATATGTTGAGAACATTATCCTCATTCGCAGCCATGTTTTCTGATGTGTATGTATGTACACGTGTATTGCCACATAGGCCTATGCCGCCAGTATCCTGACGCATGAGTCTTTCCTTTTTTTCTTTTTTTTTCCAGTGAGAAATTTGGCAATATTTTGGCTCGGATGTAGAGCTGGTAAGTGTCTCTCCATTCTCGAACAACGTTGAGGCTCGCAGCTCAGATATATGTCGAGAAATGTATCCTCATTCGCAGCCATGTTTTCTTATGTGTATGTATGTACACGTGTATTGCCACATAGGCATAAGCCGCCAGTGTCCTGACGCATGAGTCTCTCAGTTTGGTTTATTTCCAGTGAGAAATTTTGCAATATTTTGGCTCAGATGTCGAGCTTGTGAGTGTCCCTTCATTTTCCAACAACGTTGAGGCTCGCAGCTCAGATATATGTCGAGAAAGTTATCCTCATTCGCAGCCATGTTTTCGTATGTGTATGTATGTACACGTGTATTGCCGCATAGGCCTATGCCGCCAGTATCCTGACGCATGAGCCTCTAAGTTTGTTTGTTTTCCAGTGAGAAATTTGGCAATATTTTTGCTCAGATGTCGGTCTGGTGAGTGTCCTTTCATTCTCAAACAACGTTGAGGCTCGCAGCTCAGATATAAGTCGAGAAAATTTTCCTCATTCGCATCGATGTTTTCTGATGTGTTTGTATGTACACGTGTAGTGCCACATAGGCATATGCCGCCAGTGTCCTGACGCATGAGTCTCTCAGTTTAGGTTTGTTCCAGTGAGAAATTTGGCAATATTTTGGCTCAGATGTCCAGCTGGTGAGTGTCTCTTCATTCTCGAACAACGTTGGGGCTCGCAGCTCTGATATATGTCGAGAAAATTTTGCTCATTCGCAGCCATGTTTTCTTATGTGTATGTGTGTACACGTGTATTGCCTCATAGGCCTATGCCGCCAGTGTCCTGACGCATGAGTCTCAAAGTTGTGGTCTCTTCCGGTGTGAATTTTGGCGATGTGTTAGCTCAGATGTGGAGGTGGTGATTGTCTCTTCATTCTCGAACACCGTTGAGGTTCGCAGCTCAGATATATGTCGAGAAAATTATCCTCATTCGCAGCCATGTTTCCTGATGTGTATGTATGTACACGTGTATTGCACCATAGGCCTATGCCGCCAGTATCCTGACGCATGAGTCTCTCAGTTTGGGTTTTTTCAGTGAGAAATTTGGCAATATTTTGGATCAGATGTCGAGCTGGCGAGTGTCACTTCAATCTCGAACAACGTTGAGGTTCGCATCTCAGATATAAGTTCATAAAATTATCCTCATTCGCAGCCATGTTTTCTTATGTTTATGCGTGTACACGTGTATTGCCGCATAGGCTTATGTCGCCAGTGTCCAGAAGCATGAGTCTCACAGTTTGTTTTTTTCCAGTGAGAAATTGGGCAATATTTTGGCTCGGATGTCGAGCTGGTGAGTGTCTCTTCATTCTCGAACAACGTTGAGGCTCGCAGCTCAGATATATGTTGAGAACATTATCCTCATTCGCAGCCATGTTTTCTGATGTGTATGTATGTACACGTGTATTGCCTCATAGGCCTATGCCGCCAGTGTCCTGACGCATGAGTATCTCAGTTTGGTTTTTTTCCAGTGAGACATTTTGAAATATTTTGGCTCAGATGTTGAGCTGGTGAGTGTCTCTTCATTCTCCAACAACGTTGAGGTTCGCAGCTCAGATATAAGTCGAGAAAATTATCCTCATTCGCAGCCATGTGTTCTGATATGTATGTATGTATGTACACGTGTATTGCCTCATAGGCCTATGCCGTCAGTGTCCTAACGCATTAGTCTCAAAGTTTCGGTCTCTTCCGGTGAGAATTTTGGAGATGTGTTAGCTCAGATGTGGAGGTGGTGAATGTCTCTTCATTCTCGAACAACGTTGAGGTTCGCAGCTCAGATATATGTTGAGAACATTATCATCATTCACAGCCATGTTTTCTGATGTGTATGTATGTACACGTGTATTCCCACATATGCCTATGCCGCCAGTATCCTGACGCATGAGTCTCTCAGTTTGTTTGTTTTTCTAGTGAGAAATTTGGCAATATTTTGGCTCGGATGTCGAGCTGGTGAGTGTCTCTTCATTCTCGAACAACGTTGAGGTTCGCATCTCAGATATAAGTTCATAAAATTATCCTCATTCGCAGCCATGTTTTCTTATGTTTATGCGTGTACACGTGTATTGCCGCATAGGCTTATGTCGCCAGTGTCCAGAAGCATGAGTCTCACAGTTTGGTTTTTTCCAGTGAGAAATTTGGCAATATTTTGGCTCGGATGTCGAGCTGGTGAGTGTCTCTTCATTCTGGAACAACGTTGAGGCTCGCAGCTCAGATATATGTCGACAAAGTTATCCTCATTCGTAGCCATGTTTTCTTATGTGTATGTATGTACACGTGTATTGCCTCATAGGCCTATGCCGCCAGTGTCCTGACGCATGAGTTATCCTCATTCGTAGCCATGTTTTCTTATGTGTATGTATGTACACGTGTATTGCCTCATAGGCCTATGCCGCCAGTGTCCTGACGCATGAGTCTCAAAGTTTGGGTCTCTTCCGGTGAGAATTTTGGCGATGTGTTAGCTCAGATGTGGAGGTGGTAAATGTCTCTTCATTTTCGAACAACGTTGAGGTTCGCAGCTCAGATATATGTTGAGAACATTATCCTCATTCGCAGCCATGTTTTCTGATGTGTATGTATGTACACGTGTATTGCCTCATAGGCCTATGCCGCCAGTGTCCTGACGCATGAGTCTCTCAGTTTGTTTTTTTCCAGTGAGACATTTTGCAATATTTTGGCTCAGATGTTGAGCTGGTGAGTATCTCTTCATTCTCCAACAACGTTGAGGTTCGCAGCTCAGATATAAGTCGAGAACATTATCCTCATTCGCAGCCATGTTTTCTGATGTGTATGTATGTACACGTGTATTGCCTCATAGGTCTATGCCGCCAGTGTCCTGACGCATGAGTCTCACAGTTTGTGTTTTTTTCAGTGAGAAAGTTGGCAATATTTTGGCTCAGATGTCGAGCTGGCGAGTGTCTCTTCATTATCGAACAACGTTGAGGCTCGCAGCTCAGATATATGTCGAGAAAATTGTCCTTATTCGCAGCCATGTTTTCTTATGTGTATAGATGTACACGTGTATTGCCTCATAGGCCTATGCCGTCAGTGTCCTGACGCATGAGTCTCACAGATTGGGTTTTTTCAGTGAGAAATTGGGCAATATTTTGGCTCGGATGTCGAGCTGGTGAGTGTCTCTTCATTCTCGAACAACGTTGAGGTTCGCATCTCAGATATAATTTCATCAAATTATCCTCATTCGCAGCCATGTTTTCTTATGTTTATGCGTGTACACGTGTATTGCCGCATAGGCTTATGTCGCCAGTGTCCAGAAGCATGAGTCTCACAGTTTTTTTTTTTTTTCAGTGAGAAATTTGGCAATATTTTGGCTCGGATGTCGAGCTGGTGAGTGTCTCTTCATTCTCGAACAACGTTGAGGCTCGCAGCTCAGATATATGTCGAGAAAATTGTCCTCATTCGCAGCCATGTTTTCTTATGTGTATGGATGTACATGTGTATTGCCTTATAGGCCTATGCCGCCAGTGTCCTGACGCATGAGTCTCACAGTTTGTGTTTTTTTCAGTGAGAATGTTGGCAATATTTTGGCTCAGATGTCGAGCTGGCGAGTGTCTCTTCATTCTCGAACAACGTTGAGGTTCGCATCTCAGATATAATTTCATCACATCATCCTCATTCGCAGCCATGTTTTCTTATGTTTATGCGTGTACACGTGTATTGCCGCATAGGCTTATGTCGCCAGTGTCCAGAAGCATGAGTCTCACAGTTTGGTTTTTTTTTCAGTGAGAAATGTGGCAATATTTTGGCTCAGATGTCGAGCTGGTGAGTGTCTCTTCAATCTCGAACAACGTTGAGGTCCGCAGCTCAGATATAGGTCGAGAACATTATCCTCATTCGCAGACATGTTTTCTGATGTGTATGTATGTACACGTGTATTGCCACATAGGCCTATGCCGCCTGTATCCTGACGCATGAGTCTCTCAGTTTGTTTGTTTTTCCAGTGAGAAATTTGGCAATATTTTGGCTCGGATGTCGAGCTGGTGAGTGTCTCTTCATTCTCGAACAACGTTGAGGCTCGCAGCTCAGATATATTTCGAGAACATTATCCTCATTCGCAGCCATGTTTTCTTATGTGTATGGATGTACACGTGTAATGCCTTATAGGTCTATGCCGCCAGTGTCCTGACGCATGAGTCTCACAGTTTTTTTTTTTTTCAGTGAGAAAGTTGGCAATATTTTGGCTCAGATGTCGAGCTGGCGAGTGTCTCTTCATTCTCGAACAACTTTGAGGTTCGCATCTCAGATATAATTTCATCAAATTATCCTCATTCGCAGCCATGTTTTCTTATGTTTATGCGTGTACACGTGTATTGCCGCATAGGCTTATGTCGCCAGAGTCTAGAAGCATGAGTCTCACAGTTTGGTTTTTTTTTCAGTGAGAAATTTGGCAATATTTTGGCTCAGATGTCGAGCTGGTGAGTGTCTCTTCATTCTCGAACAACGTTGAGGCTCGCAGCTCAGATATATGTCGAGAACATTATCCTCATTCGCAGACATGTTTTCTGATGTGTATGTATGTACACGTGTATTGCCACATAGGCCTATGCCGCCAGTATCCTGAAGCATGAGTCTCACAGTTTGGTTTTTTCCAGTGAGAAATTTGGCAATATTTTGGCTCGGATGTCGAGCTGGTGAGTGTCTCTTCATTCTCGAACAACGTTGAGGCTCGCAGCTCAGATATATGTCGACAAAGTTATCCTCATTCGTAGCCATGTTTTCTTATGTGTATGTATGTACACGTGTATTGCCTCATAGGCCTATGCCGCCAGTGTCCTGACGCATGAGTTATCCTCATTCGTAGCCATGTTTTCTTATGTGTATGTATGTACACGTGTATTGCCTCATAGGCCTATGCCGCCAGTGTCCTGACGCATGAGTCTCAAAGTTTGGGTCTCTTCCGGTGAGAATTTTGGCGATGTGTTAGCTCAGATGTGGAGGTGGTAAATGTCTCTTCATTTTCGAACAACGTTGAGGTTCGCAGCTCAGATATATGTTGAGAACATTATCCTCATTCGCAGCCATGTTTTCTGATGTGTATGTATGTACACGTGTATTGCCTCATAGGCCTATGCCGCCAGTGTCCTGACGCATGAGTCTCTCAGTTTGGTTTTTTCCAGTGAGACATTTTGCAATATTTTGGCTCAGATGTTGAGCTGGTGAGTGTCTCTTCATTCTCCAACAACGTTGAGGTTCGCAGCTCAGATATAAGTCGAGAACATTATCCTCATTCGCAGCCATGTTTTCTGATGTGTATGTATGTACACGTGTATTGCCTCATAGGTCTATGCCGCCAGTGTCCTGACGCATGAGTCTCACAGTTTGTGTTTTTTTCAGTGAGAAAGTTGGCAATATTTTGGCTCAGATGTCGAGCTGGCGAGTGTCTCTTCATTATCGAACAACGTTGAGGCTCGCAGCTCAGATATATGTCGAGAAAATTGTCCTTATTCGCAGCCATGTTTTCTTATGTGTATAGATGTACACGTGTATTGCCTCATAGGCCTATGCCGTCAGTGTCCTGACGCATGAGTCTCACAGATTGGGTTTTTTTCAGTGAGAAATTGGGCAATATTTTGGCTCGGATGTCGAGCTGGTGAGTGTCTCTTCATTCTCGAACAACGTTGAGGTTCGCATCTCAGATATAATTTCATCAAATTATCCTCATTCGCAGCCATGTTTTCTTATGTTTATGCGTGTACACGTGTATTGCCGCATAGGCTTATGTCGCCAGTGTCCAGAAGCATGAGTCTCACAGTTTTTGTTTTTTTTCAGTGAGAAATTTGGCAATATTTTGGCTCGGATGTCGAGCTGGTGAGTGTCTCTTCATTCTCGAACAACGTTGAGGCTCGCAGCTCAGATATATGTCGAGAAAATTGTCCTCATTCGCAGCCATGTTTTCTTATGTGTATGGATGTACATGTGTATTGCCTTATAGGCCTATGCCGCCAGTGTCCTGACGCATGAGTCTCACAGTTTGTGTTTTTTTCAGTGAGAATGTTGGCAATATTTTGGCTCAGATGTCGAGCTGGCGAGTGTCTCTTCATTCTCGAACAACGTTGAGGTTCGCATCTCAGATATAATTTCATCACATCATCCTCATTCGCAGCCATGTTTTCTTATGTTTATGCGTGTACACGTGTATTGCCGCATAGGCTTATGTCGCCAGTGTCCAGAAGCATGAGTCTCACAGTTTGGTTTTTTTTTCAGTGAGAAATGTGGCAATATTTTGGCTCAGATGTCGAGCTGGTGAGTGTCTCTTCAATCTCGAACAACGTTGAGGTCCGCAGCTCAGATATAGGTCGAGAAAATTATCCTCATTCGCAGACATGTTTTCTGATGTGTATGTATGTACACGTGTATTGCCACATAGGCCTATGCCGCCTGTATCCTGACGCATGAGTCTCTCAGTTTGTTTGTTTTTCCAGTGAGAAATTTGGCAATATTTTGGCTCGGATGTCGAGCTGGTGAGTGTCTCTTCATTCTCGAACAACGTTGAGGCTCGCAGCTCAGATATATTTCGAGAACATTATCCTCATTCGCAGCCATGTTTTCTTATGTGTATGGATGTACACGTGTAATGCCTTATAGGTCTATGCCGCCAGTGTCCTGACGCATGAGTCTCACAGTTTTTTTTTTTTTCAGTGAGAAAGTTGGCAATATTTTGGCTCAGATGTCGAGCTGGCGAGTGTCTCTTCATTCTCGAACAACTTTGAGGTTCGCATCTCAGATATAATTTCATCAAATTATCCTCATTCGCAGCCATGTTTTCTTATGTTTATGCGTGTACACGTGTATTGCCGCATAGGCTTATGTCGCCAGAGTCCAGAAGCATGAGTCTCACAGTTTGGTTTTTTTTTCAGTGAGAAATTTGGCAATATTTTGGCTCAGATGTCGAGCTGGTGAGTGTCTCTTCATTCTCGAACAACGTTGAGGCTCGCAGCTCAGATATATGTCGAGAACATTATCCTCATTCGCAGACATGTTTTCTGATGTGTATGTATGTACACGTGTATTGCCACATAGGCCTATGCCGCCAGTATCCTGAAGCATGAGTCTCACAGTTTGGTTTTTTCCAGTGAGAAATTTGGCAATATTTTGGCTCGGATGTCGAGCTGGTGAGTGTCTCTTCATTCTCGAACAACGTTGAGGCTCGCAGCTCAGATATATGTCGACAAAGTTATCCTCATTCGTAGCCATGTTTTCTTATGTGTATGTATGTACACGTGTATTGCCTCATAGGCCTATGCCGCCAGTGTCCTGACGCATGAGTTATCCTCATTCGTAGCCATGTTTTCTTATGTGTATGTATGTACACGTGTATTGCCTCATAGGCCTATGCCGCCAGTGTCCTGACGCATGAGTCTCAAAGTTTGGGTCTCTTCCGGTGAGAATTTTGGCGATGTGTTAGCTCAGATGTGGAGGTGGTAAATGTCTCTTCATTTTCGAACAACGTTGAGGTTCGCAGCTCAGATATATGTTGAGAACATTATCCTCATTCGCAGCCATGTTTTCTGATGTGTATGTATGTACACGTGTATTGCCTCATAGGCCTATGCCGCCAGTGTCCTGACGCATGAGTCTCTCAGTTTGGTTTTTTCCAGTGAGACATTTTGCAATATTTTGGCTCAGATGTTGAGCTGGTGAGTGTCTCTTCATTCTCCAACAACGTTGAGGTTCGCAGCTCAGATATAAGTCGAGAACATTATCCTCATTCGCAGCCATGTTTTCTGATGTGTATGTATGTACACGTGTATTGCCTCATAGGTCTATGCCGCCAGTGTCCTGACGCATGAGTCTCACAGTTTGTGTTTTTTTCAGTGAGAAAGTTGGCAATATTTTGGCTCAGATGTCGAGCTGGCGAGTGTCTCTTCATTATCGAACAACGTTGAGGCTCGCAGCTCAGATATATGTCGAGAAAATTGTCCTTATTCGCAGCCATGTTTTCTTATGTGTATAGATGTACACGTGTATTGCCTCATAGGCCTATGCCGTCAGTGTCCTGACGCATGAGTCTCACAGATTGGGTTTTTTTCAGTGAGAAATTGGGCAATATTTTGGCTCGGATGTCGAGCTGGTGAGTGTCTCTTCATTCTCGAACAACGTTGAGGTTCGCATCTCAGATATAATTTCATCAAATTATCCTCATTCGCAGCCATGTTTTCTTATGTTTATGCGTGTACACGTGTATTGCCGCATAGGCTTATGTCGCCAGTGTCCAGAAGCATGAGTCTCACAGTTTTTGTTTTTTTTCAGTGAGAAATTTGGCAATATTTTGGCTCAGATGTCGAGCTGGTGAGTGTCTCTTCATTCTCGAACAACGTTGAGGCTCGCAGCTCAGATATATGTCGAGAACATTATCCTCATTCGCAGACATGTTTTCTGATGTTTATGTATGTACACGTGTATTGCCACATAGGCCTATGCCGCCAGTATCCTGTAGCATGAGTCTCTCAGTTTGTTTGTTTTTCCAGTGAGAAATTTGGCAATATTTTGGCTCGGATGTCGAGCTGGTGAGTGTCTCTTCATTCTCGAACAACGTTGAGGCTCGCAGCTCAGATATATGTCGAGAAAATTGTCCTCATTCGCAGCCATGTTTTCTTATGTGTATGGATGTACATGTGTATTGCCTTATAGGCCTATGCCGCCAGTGTCCTGACGCATGAGTCTCACAGTTTGTGTTTTTTTCAGTGAGAATGTTGGCAATATTTTGGCTCAGATGTCGAGCTGGCGAGTGTCTCTTCATTCTCGAACAACGTTGAGGTTCGCATCTCAGATATAATTTCATCACATCATCCTCATTCGCAGCCATGTTTTCTTATGTTTATGCGTGTACACGTGTATTGCCGCATAGAATTATGTCGCCAGTGTCCAGAAGCATGAGTCTCACAGTTTGGTTTTTTTTTCAGTGAGAAATGTGGCAATATTTTGGCTCAGATGTCGAGCTGGTGAGTGTCTCTTCAATCTCGAACAACGTTGAGGTCCGCAGCTCAGATATAGGTCGAGAACATTATCCTCATTCGCAGACATGTTTTCTGATGTGTATGTATGTACACGTGTATTGCCACATAGGCCTATGCCGCCTGTATCCTGACGCATGAGTCTCTCAGTTTGTTTGTTTTTCCAGTGAGAAATTTGGCAATATTTTGGCTCGGATGTCGAGCTGGTGAGTGTCTCTTCATTCTCGAACAACGTTGAGGCTCGCAGCTCAGATATATTTCGAGAACATTATCCTCATTCGCAGCCATGTTTTCTTATGTGTATGGATGTACACGTGTAATGCCTTATAGGTCTATGCCGCCAGTGTCCTGACGCATGAGTCTCACAGTTTGGTTTTTTTTCAGTGAGAAAGTTGGCAATATTTTGGCTCAGATGTCGAGCTGGCGAGTGTCTCTTCATTCTCGAACAACTTTGAGGTTCGCATCTCAGATATAATTTCATCAAATTATCCTCATTCGCAGCCATGTTTTCTTATGTTTATGCGTGTACACGTGTATTGCCGCATAGGCTTATGTCGCCAGAGTCCAGAAGCATGAGTCTCACAGTTTGGTTTTTTTTTCAGTGAGAAATTTGGCAATATTTTGGCTCAGATGTCGAGCTGGTGAGTGTCTCTTCATTCTCGAACAACGTTGAGGCTCGCAGCTCAGATATATGTCGAGAACATTATCCTCATTCGCAGACATGTTTTCTGATGTGTATGTATGTACACGTGTATTGCCACATAGGCCTATGCCGCCAGTATCCTGAAGCATGAGTCTCTCAGTTTGTTTGTTTTTCCAGTGAGAAATTTGGCAATATTTTGGCTCGGATGTCGAGCTGGTGAGTGTCTCTTCATTCTCGAACAACGTTGAGGCTCGCAGCTCAGATATATGTCGAGAAAATTGTCCTCATTCGCAGCCATGTTTTCTTATGTGTATGGATGTACACGTGTATTGCCTTATAGGCCTATGCCGCCAGTGTCCTGACGCATGAGTCTCACAGTTTGTGTTTTTTTCAGTGAGAATGTTGGCAATATTTTGGCTCAGATGTCGAGCTGGCGAGTGTCTCTTCATTCTCGAACAACGTTGAGGTTCGCATCTCAGATATAATTTCATAAAATTATCCTCATTCGCAGCCATGTTTTCTTATGTTTATGAGTAAGTCTTGCATACGCACTGTGGACCTCCGAACAATATAGGTCCACACGATGCGGGAAGAGGTTACGGTTTGTGGACTTGCACACGTCCACAATCCGTTTTTCAGTTTCCGAAAAAGAGCGCTAGAGGGAGTCTGACAGTTTGGTTTTTTTTCCAGTGAGAAATTTGGCAATATTTTGGCTCGGATGTTGAGCTGGTGAGTGTCTCTTTATTCTCGAACAACGTTGAGGCTCGCAGCTCAGATATATGTCGAGAACATTATCCTCATTCGCAGACATGTTTTCTTATGTGTATGTATGTACACAAACGTGTATTGCCACATAGGCCTATGCCGCCAGTATCCTGACGCATGAGTCTCTCAGTTTGGGTTTTTTCCAGTGAGAAATTTGGCAATATTTTGGCTCGGATGTCGAGCTGGTGAGTGTCTCTTCATTCTCGAACAACGTTAAGGCTCGCAGCTCAGATATATGTCGAGACAATTATCCTCATTCGCAGCCATGTTTTTTATGTGTATGTATGTACACGTGTATTGCATCATAGGCCTATGCCGCCAGTGTCCTGAAGCATGAGTCTCACAGTTTTGGTCTCTTCCTGTGAGAATTGTGGCAATATGTTAGCTCAGTTTTTTGTGCTGGTGAGTGTCTTTTCATTCTCGAACAACGTTGAGGTTCGCAGCTCAAATATAAGTCGAGAAAATTATCCTCATTCGCATCCATGTTTTCTTATGTGTATGTATATACACGTGTATTACCGCATAGGCCTATGCCGCCAGTGTCCTGACGCGTGGGTCTCACAGCTTGGTTTTTTTCCAGTGAGAAATTTGGCAATATTTTGGCTCATATGTTGAGCTGGCGAGTGTTTCTTCATTCTCGAACTACGTTGAGGTTCGCACCTCAGATATAAGTTCATAACATTATCCTCATTCGCAGCCATGTTTTCTTATGTTTATGCGTTTGTTTTTGATTGAAATAGGGGACGTAGGACAAAGGGAACAATGGGGTCCCCTATTCCGCAAAGGTACCGATTCAGACTCGTGTGCAAACCCTAAGGCGATCATCCGAAAACGTTAAAGTACAAACAAAAGAAGAAAGACGGTCGGACAATGCCCCGTCCCCTATTGACGGCATTTACCCACTTCTATGTATTGTCGCATAGGCCTATGTCGCCTCCAGTGTCCTCATGCATGAGTCTCACAGTTTTGGGTTCCTTTCAGCGAGACATTTGACAATATTTTGGCACAAATGTCAAGCTAGTGAGTGTCTCTTCATTCTCGAACAACGTTGAGGTTCGCAGCTTATATATCAGTTCATAAAATTATCCTCATTCCCAGCCATGTTTACTTCTGTTTATGTATGTACACGTGTATTGCCTCATAGGCCTATGCCGCCAGTGTCCTGACGCATGAGTGTCAAAGGTTTGGTCTCTTCCGGCGAGAATTTTGGCGATATGTTAGCTCAGATGTGGAGGTGGTGAATGTCTCTTCATTCTCCAACAACGTTGAGGTTCGCAGCTCAGATATATGCCGTGAAAAATATCCTCATTCGCAGCCATGTTTTCTGATATGTTTGTATGTACACGTGGATTGCCACATAGGCATATGCCGCCAGTGTCCTGACGCATGAGTCTCTCAGTTTAGGTTTGTTCCAGTGAGAAATTTGGCAATATTTTGGCTCGGATGTCGAGCTTGTGAGTGTCTCTTCATTCTCGAACAACGTTTAGGTTCGCATCTCAGATATAAGTTCAGAAAAGTATCCGCATTCGCAGCCATGTTTTCTTATGTGTATGTATGTACTGGTGTATTGTCGCATAGGCCTATGCCGCCTCCTGTGTCCTCATGCATGAGTCTAACAGTTTTGGGTTCCTTTCAGCGAGACATTTGACAATATTTTGGCACAAATGTCAAGCTAGTGAGTGTCTCTTCATTCTCGAACAACGTTGTGGTTCGCAGCTCAGATATAAGACGAGACAATTATGCTCGTTCGCAGCCATGTTCACTTCTGTTTATGTATGTACACGTGTATTACCGCATAGGCCTATGCCGCCAGTGTCCTGACGCATGGGTCTCACAGTTTGGTTTTTTTCCAGTCAGAAATTTGGCAATATTTTGTCTCAGATGTCGAGCTGGCGAGTGTCTCTTCATTCTCGAACAACGTTGAGGTTCGCAGCTTAGATATCAGTTCATAAAATTATCCTCATTCGCAGCCATGTTTACTTCTGTTTATGTATGAACACGTGTATTGCCTCATAGGCCTATGCCGCCAGTGTCCTGACGCATGAGTCTCAAAGTTTTGGTCTCTTCCGGCGAGAATTTTGGCGATATGTTAGCTCAGATGTTGAGCTGGTGAGTGTCTTTTTATTCTCGAACAACGTTGAGGTTCGCAGCTCAAATATAAGTCCAGAAAATTATCCTCATTCGCATCCATGTGTTCTCATGTGTATGTATGCACACGTGTATAACCGCATAGGCCTATGCCGCCAGTGTCCTGACGCATGGGTCTCACAGTTTGTTTGTTTTCCAGTGAGAAATTTGGCAATATTTTGGCTCAGATGTTGAGCTGGCGAGTGTCTCTTCATTCTCGAACTACGTTGAGGTTTGCAGCTCAGACATAAGTTCATAACATTATCCTCATTCGCAGCCATGTTTTTTATGTTTATGCGTGTACACGTGTATTGCCGCATAGGCTTATGCTGCCAGTGTCCTGAAGCATGAGTCTCACAGTTTGGGTTTTTTCCAGTGAGAAATTTGGCAATATTTTGGCTCGGATGGCGAGCTGGTGACTGTTTCTTCATTCTCAAACAACGTTGAGGCTCGCAGCTCAGATATATGTCGAGAAAATTATCCTCATTCGCAGCCATGTTTTCTTATGAGTATGTATGTACACGTGTATTGCCGCATAGGCCTATGCCGCCAGTATCCTGACGCATGAGTCTCTCAGTTTGTTTGTTTTTCCAGTGAGAAATTTGTCAATATTTTGGCTCGGATGTCGAGCTGGTGAGTGTCTCTTCATTCTCGAAGAACGTTAAGGCTCGCAGCTCATATATATGGCGAGAAAATTATCCTCATTCGCAGCCATGTTTTCTTATGTGTATGTATGTATCCGTGTATTGCCGCATAGGCCTATGCCGCCAGTATCCTGACGCATGAGTGTCTCAGGGTTTTTTTTGCCAGTGAGAAATTTGGCAATATTTTGGTTCGGATGGCTAGCTGGTGAGTGTCTCTTCATTCTCGAACAACGTTGAGGCTCGCAGCTCAGATATTTGTTGAGAAAAT